>JAJOZX010004876.1:0-35000 GCA_023014485.1 Bathynomus jamesi | reverse complement strand
TCGAGGCCCGTGGTGTAGTGGATAGCATATCTGACAGGCAATCGGAAGATCCTGGGTTCGATTCCCGGGCGGTTACTTCATTTTTCATTTGTTCGTTATTTCTCTTCCTCGTGTGCAGAACACTCCTCTATACTTACGTCGTTTCTATACATTATATATATATATAATATATATATATACTGTATATATATATATATATATATATATAATGTTATAATGTTTCAGACCAACAAAGACCCTAGGATCCATTCATGGCTGGTCTACCTAACTGTGTTCGTAATTGTGTATTGTGCATGTCCTCCGTGGTGGTGGAGGGGACCTACAATTTTACGTGGGTTCCGAACCACAAAGAACATAAGAACATAAGAAACTCTTACAGTGGGCACACTAGGGGTCACGTCAGCCCATCGAGGTGGCTCCACCATGCAAAAACTGCCTGTACATTGGCAACAACCAATTTTTACAAAACTAAATAATTATCAATTTAAAACTAATTAATTATCAATTTAAAACTAAAGACAGAATCTCTGGATCCAGAGGATCAAGTCGTAATAGACTACTATCCACAAATATGTTACACTCTATATCTATTTATAACCGACATGCAAATATATCAGATCCAAAGAATCCAGTCAATTTCATTACGGTATCCATCAATACCAGTACCTTGCCAGCCAAAAATAAGTCATGGTCGATATCAATTGCGGACCAAGTCACAATTTACAACCATATACATTACAATATATATACTTAGGAGGAAAAGTGTAGGTGTGGCTGTAAAGACTGTACAGTAGGGTGGATCGATTTTACATTTCTTTCGATTTCCATATTCTAATAGAGACAAAAACTTGCGCATGCATGAGAAAATAGCCTCTGCAAAATCTTAGCTTAATAGGTAATCATTTTCTGCCCCCGGCAGAGCGATGAAAATCATATTTTAGTAGTCGAAAACGTATTTTTCTTATAATTTTTAAAATATTTCAATATGCATCAAAATTATTCCTAATAACTATAGAGTCGATGAAAAAGACCTCTTATGATCGTTTTGTACGACTTGAAAAAATAGGTAATTTATATACATATTTTCAGATCGGCTCTTTGTCTTAAATAATGCATTTATATATTTCCCATAGCATTTATATCGTTGCTTAGGCATGAAATAACACACACGCAAAATTTTATGACTCTAGAGTAATATCTTCTGTCCCCGAGAAAAGTCTAAATGTGGATTATAATTACGTTAATGCGATGTTATAAGTACGATAAGTACTAAGTACAGCTCCTCGCTTGCTAATTTTATAAAATTAGCAACCCAGAACTCACCGCGAGGAGGTGGCTGTACGTCGAGTTCCACCCTATCCAGCCCCAACCACCCTTCCTTTCTTAGAATCAAATCGTGGAATTTTTTTTCGGGAGTGAAGACGGGAGCGGATGAATCCGTCCCTCTCTTCTATTCCACTTACACTGGCAGAGGCTTCGGTTACTAATTTGATGAGTCTCTCGACCGCTTGAGTATGACAAGGGAATAGTGGGATCAGTCCATCAGGCTGGTCTCCCGTCTCAACAAACTCTTTTATTCGGGTATCAGGTATTGTTTTTGTAACGGGGGGTTCGGTCACCTCAGCCGTTTGCCAGTTGATCATTTCGTAATAGTTTTGACTATCGCAGAGCAGCTCAGGCATGGCGAAGGCTCGAATTTCCCCCGCTGGTGATTGTTTTGATCGTGCTTTTAATATTCTTCTCCATCCCAATTCTCTTATGTGTTGCTCATCGGCATGTAGCATGGAGATCAAAATATTTTCTGGGTGAGCAAAGAAAGAATTTCTACGGAGGACTTTGTTGGCGATTGTCTTAGATCTTTGAGGCATGGTATGAGAGAGACGCATCATTTCGAAAAATTTTGCGCCCTCAGTGAAACTGGAGTTTTTCTTTATCTTAAACCAAATTGGTGCGTAAACTGTCATAATGAATCGCACAATTTCGTTGAAGGTGCTGGAGGGTTCACTGGTTGAAACATAGAGGCGCAGAAATCTATTTGCTGTTGTCAGCCACCTGGAATGCGCCATCTTACCTGGATTTCGAGCCGCGAGAGCTGAAGAGCAGCTACCGCTCGACACTGCTCTGTAGATGCCTAACAAATATTTTGGTCAGTGCTCAACTCGGCATCATCTATGTCAATGTCGGGAGATGGAATGGCATCGAATTCTGTAATTGGAAGTTTTTCGCAGTCGTTCAGTTGTTTTCCAACTGGTCCAGTAAAGCCCACTGGCCCAGTTGTTTTGCCGTCCAAGTCTTGAATGAGGTGTCGCAGTGATAATTCATTACCGTGTAATAGGCATATGATCCACTGAACTGGCCTTTGTAGTTTCATTTCAATCATACGAATGGCTCCACCCTTTCGACTGGCGCGTCAGTGGCAGCTGCTGCTGGCAGCACTCACCAGAGATGACCTTTAAACCCTAGCCTAGAGTCATAAAATTTTACGTGTGTTATTTCATGCCTAAGCAACGATATAAATGCTATGGGAAATATATAAATGCATTATTAAGACAAAGAGCCGATCTGAAAATATGTATATAAATTATCTATTTTTTCAACATTTGACGTTGTTGCCGGGGGCAAAAGATATTAACGTAGGACAACGCGCTTGGAAAAACGATCATATGAGGTCTTTTTCATCGACTTTATAGTTATTAGGAATAATTTTGATGCATATTGAAATATTTTAAAAATTATAAGAAAAATACGTTTTTGACCATTAAAATATGATTTTCATCGCTCTGCCGGGGGCAGAAGATGATTACCTATTAAGCTAAGATTTTGCAGAGGCTATTTTCTCATGCATGCGCAAGTTTTTGTCTCTATTAGAATATGGAAATCGAAAACAATGTAAAATCGATCCACCCTACTGTACAGTAATGTAGAAATGTGTGTGCACCCATTTTGGGTCTCCCATTTTTAAAGGCGTTTGTGGGGCAAGTGAAGATCATGAGTTTTTCAATACCTCACAGTACTATGGGTGGCACCGCTCGGCAGAGGAATCTCTTTAAATGGGGTGTGTAAGGACAGAGAGTATCCCCTAACCCAAGATGCTGCCTCCCTATATCCCACAACACTCGTCAAACTGTGTTTTCTTAAATTTGTTCTGCATCTTGGCTTAAATAATTTTATACTATGACCTCTAGTCTGGTTATTGTGATCTTTAATGAAAAGAGAATCAAACTCTATCTTATCCAACCCTTAATTTTACTACCTTAAACTATACCCAATCTATCAACATATGCGTCTAATCAATTTTTAAACATGTTTATAGACGTGCTACTAATTACTTCTACCGGCAAACTATTCCAGCTATTTACTATTCTATGCGTAAAAAAGTTTTTGGCAACTGCTGTCTCGAACCTTCTACTTGTCAACTTACACCCGTTATTTCTAGTCCTATTATATTGAGTTATTTCGAAAAAGCTATCTCTATCTACTGTACGTTATCGAACCCATTCATAATTTTGAAAACCTGGATTAGATCACCCCTTAGCCTCCTAGTCTCGAGTGTAGTCAATTTGAACTCTTTAAGCCTATCCTCGTACGACTTTGACCTAAGCGACGGAATCATCTTAGTTGCTCGTCTTTGAACTCTTTCGATTTTGTCTATATCTTTGCGCATATGCGGATTCCAAAATTGGATCGCGTACTCCAAATGGGGTCTAACTAATGATTTATAAAGAGGAACTATAATATCGCGCGATTTGTACTCAAAATTCTGAGCTATAAAACCTAACACTTTGTTCGCTTTATTGACCGCTGCTGTACTTTGTTTCGCTACTTTTAAATCACCAGTGACTATAACTCCTAAATCTTTACCTGCTCTACGCTTATCAACTCTTTCCCTGACATGCTATACGCAAAATTACCGTTACGTGAACCTATATGTAAAATTTTGCACTTATCGACGTTAAATCTCATTTGCCATGTGACTAACCAATCAACGATTTTATTCAGATCATTCTGGATTTTACCTCTATCTTTGTCATTAATCGCCCTATCACCCAGCTTCGTGTCATCAACAAACTTTGAAACTGTACTGACTAGGCCGACATCTAAATCGTTAATATATATAAGAAAAAGCAAGGGGCCCAATACAGAACCCTGAGGAACGCCATTCGCTACATTAGCCCAACCCGACTCCGCTCCATCAACGACCACCCTCTGTTTCCTACCTCGCAACCACTCTTCTATCCAATTTATTACTACACCCCTGATTCCATGAGCTTTAGTTTTCTCAATGAGTCTTTTGTGCAGTACGGTGTCAAACGCTTTTTGAAAATCTAAATACACTACATCAACCGCCCGATGACTATCGTAAACGTCAACCACGCTTTGAAAAAATTCTAAAAGATTAGTTAAGCAAGATTTGTTTCGCCTAAAACCGTGCTGCGTATTTCTAACTAAATTATGCAATTCTAAGTGTTCGACTATATGATCCCTAATTATTGATTCCAGTAGCTTACATACAACAGACGTTAAACTGATTGGCCTATAATTTCCCGCCGCACCTTTATCGCCTTTCTTAAAGATAGGGTTACGTTTGCTAACTTGAAATTATCTGGTACGGACCCCTCAGAAATAGACGCATTAAAAATCTTTGTTAGCGGCACAACAATGCTATGTTTTAATTCTTTTAGTTGTATGGGATATATGGAATCCGGCCCCGGTGATTTACGCGTTTTCATTTTGTCAATATAGCGCATTACCACCCTTCACTAACTACGATATTATCCAAAATATTACCATTATCAAAAGGTATTATGTCTATGACCGTAGGGTTATTCGTTACATTTTCTATAGTAAAAACTGATGTAAAAAATTCGTTTAGCAAGGTAGCCATTCCTTGTTTTCAGAAACTAGATCTCCGTTTACATTTTTCAACGGCCCTAAGATACTTTTTACTGGATTTCTATTAGTGACGTATTGAAAGAATCGCTTGGGGTTTTCTTTGCCGTCACGAGCTATGGAGATTTCAAATTCGCGCTTGGACTTTTTTATTACACTTTTCGCTTCACGCCTTAGAGATATGTAGTTGTTTCGTAACCACAAATTGTCTATCGCACTTATGTCGTCTATAAGCCCTATCTCTACTCTTTATAATGTCTCCTACTCTAGAAGTAAACCACAAGGGCTTGTTATATACCTTCGCACGCTTAATTTTGTATGGTACACATTCCTCATTTATAGTCCTAAATACTGTTTCAAACGATTCCCACATTGCGTCTAGGAGAATTTGTCTAAAACAATTCGTCTAAAATACAATTTGTCTAAATCAATTTGTCTAAAACAATTTGTCTAAAATAGTTTGTCTAAAATCAATTTGTCTAATAACAATTTGTATAAAATACAATTTGTCTAAAAATAATTTGTCTAAAATACAATTTGTCTAAACAAACAATTTAATATAATATGGCATACAAATTGTTGCCTGATGTACAATGCTATTTATTACTTGCCACGCCCCATCTTAAAAGGTTACCTCTTGTGCGGAATAGTACATCGAAATAGTTTGTCTAAAATAGTTTGTCTAAAAATAATTTGTCTAAAATACAATTTGACTAATAACTGAAGATAACTAGAAATGCATTTGTCTGCTTGATAAATTTGGAGTGAGGATGAAAAGATTGAAAATGGGTTGATTTTATTTCATAATATACCTAACCTAACCTAACCTAACCTAACCGGGTTATGGGTTCCGGGATAACTGATTTCGATGTACTATTCCGCACAAGAGGTAACCTTTTAAGATGGGGCGTGGCAAGTAATAAATAGCATTGTACATCAGGCAACAATTTGTATGCCATATTATATTAAATTGTTTGTTTAGACAAATTGTATTTTAGACAAATTATTTTTAGACAAATTGTATTTTAGACAAATTGTTATTAGACAAATTGATTTTAGACAAACTATTTTAGACAAATTGTTTTAGACAAATTGATTTAGACAAATTGTATTTTAGACGAATTGTTTTAGACAAACTCGCCTGATTCGTCCCACATTAGTTTTGCGTTGGAGTTCCCCATTACGTTTTTCCAATTGACGTGTGACAATTTATTTCGAAATTTACAGAAGTCTGCGTGCTAAAAGTTGGGAATTTTAGTCGAGTTAGCTGGTTTCGAGTGACTTACTGAAAGGACAAACTCTACCATATTGTGATCACTATTGCTTAACGGTTCTATTACTTGAAGATCAGTAATTAGCCTATCATCCGTAGTTATTACTAAATCTAAAATACTGTCCAACCTCGTAGGTTCCCCAACCTTTTGAATAAGAAAGCTATCCTCGAGGAAATTAACTAAACGATTACCTTCCACGTCTCCCTGCATTGTATCGTAAGTCACCTTGGCGCAATTAAAGTCACCCATAACTAAAGCCTGCTCACTACCTATTATTTTCTTTAGTTCACGATATAACGCTTCGTCCGTATCAGCTGTTTGATTAGGGGGCCTATATATAACCGCAACAACAAGTTTGAAATCATTCAATTTAAGTTCTGCTTTAGTCGAATCTATTGGTTCTGGAATTGTGTGCTTTACTTCTATAACGTTCGCAATATTATCTTTGATATACAACATAACACCGCTTCTTCGCCTACCTATTCTGTTTTTAACAAAAAGTCTATAACCTTTAATTTGATACTCCCCTAGAAAGTCACGGGTTTCGGTGCTAAGCCACGATTCATTTATCGCAATTAAATCATAGTCTTTACAAGCAATTAAAGAAAAAATTCGTTTATTTTATTTCGTAAGCTACGAGCATTTAAGGATAGAACCTTCAAATTGTTTGTTATTGCGACACCTTCGCGAGCGGATGGGAAATTTGTGGAATTTACGCTGGGACCGTTCGAGTTACGGCAGCCTGAAAAGAAGAGACAGTATTATGAAATAGTCTTCGTAAACGCGCAGTCCAACGTCATTAAGATGAAGTCCATCTCCGAGGAACAAGTCCCTCCTGCCATAGAAACTGTAAATTTCGCAAAATGCACTCCTTCCTGTTGACTAAGACTTTAGGTTATTCTTAATATAGGTCGCCTTGTTGTAGAAATCGTTAATTTGGATAATTCGAGGAAGTATACCTGTTAAAACAACCTTATTAGGTTTTTCCTTTAATCGCTCTAGTAAGTCCCTGTACCTAGCCAGCAGTTCCTCCGATTTAGAATTTAAAACTTTATTAGTACCGACATGAATAACATACGTTGTGTCCTCTGCGGTACCGTCTGTAAAATGGTTAACAGTATTAGTTATATCCTCCACCCTTGCACCAGGGTAGCAGTAACGGCGCCTACGACGAGGGTTTCTCTTACAGAATTTCTCCAGCTGCCCTCGAACAATGGAATCGCCAACGAGTGGTATTTCTGGTTCATCAGCATCTTCGAAACCTAAAACAGAAAAACTTATTGTTTGTTATTACTGGTAGATAAGTCTTAGGTTTTCTCAATGGGGCTCCATTACGCACTCGAACGAAGGCTTGGGAACTAGGGGAAGAGAGAGTGCTATTAGTACTATTTATATTATTAGTAGAGACTGAGGCAGGAGGGGTCGTAACTGGAGTCTCAAGGGATTCTAATTTTGCCGTCAGGAACATCACGTTTTTTTCAAGCCTCACTCTGGCCTCCCTCTCACGTTCTAACTCGTTCCTCAGGACTTCTATGCTTGAACACCACCTGCAAACTAACTGCTCATTATTATTAACCATTGTAAACGCGTAAGCGGCAAATTCCCTTTCACAGCGACTGCAAGTACTTGACGAGGGTGCCATGGTTTTAATTAGTTAAAAAACAAACAAAACAAAAAAACGAAAATAAAACGAGCGTTTGGAAATTAATAAATTACAACGTAGGTCTACCGCGTGCTTATTGTGCCGTCACCTGCCCAAACCCGCAAAAATGTTCTTGAAATGCAGAAACAGGTTCTTGTAATAACACAAATTTATAATAAATGAATATAAAATTAAGCTACCGGCGAAAGGTCTGTAAAAGAAAGAGTATTAATAATACTTATCTGATCGTGATTCGACCGACTTTTTCCTTTTTTCCCACGGTGTGTGACCACACTCTACCTGATCTCCCGAAGGAATGGAAAATGAACCTTATTTTCTGATAGATTTGAAAAACAAAGAAGGGGAAATGAACCTTATGACTCCTCGTTTTCTGATAGATTTGAAAAACAAACAAGGCAAGGCACGTGCACTAGCCTTGGATTAATCAATTAATAGAGTACTGAATAAAGTCAATAAATGAAATATATTCGTTAATGAATGATTAGTAACACGAAGTAATTTAGTTAAGAATGCACCAAACACTATTTTTTTAAAGACACCTCAACGAAAACCACTTATTGAATTGATAACACAGGACACTCGATAAAACACGTCTGTTCACAAGGAAAGACTGATCACGAAATTGCCATGAAGAAGCACATAATAAACAGCATCCAACTAGCCTAACCGTTTCAAAAGGAAGTTTAGCTGGGTGTGCTACGCACCGTCTGTCAGCACCGGGTTTCGAACCCAAGTAGACGAAAAATAGTGATGGCTACTTTTGATATTGCGTGTTCGACGTTTATGAAGTGGTATTCGGTAAAGTCGGAAGATGTGGTGAATACTGAAAGATGACCCCCCCACCTCCTTGAGACTTTTAAGGCTACATTGAATCGTGCGAAGGAACAAGATGTTCAAATAATCCATGGATATTCTGGAGAGAGTATTGCGGATTTCGCGGCACAAACGATGTAATGGACTACGTTGTAGGGCTAAACTGTATAAAAGCGTACATATACCGTAAAGTGAAAGAAACAACGCCTGCAGAAGAGAAGCAACGGATATGGGTAATGAGTCTTGTTGATGAGTGGTGTGACAGGCGGTATTATATCATGCTGCATTATACCGAGTACGCATACCCTGCGGCTGAAAATGTAAACCTTGTCATCATGGACAAGCTGATGTACTTTTACTACTACATTCATATATATCATGACGAGGTTCGCAGTGAGGTTGTGGCTAAAGGCCTGTGTGAGTTTTTAATAGAGTTTAGAGACGAGTATCGCTTGTTAAACAAAAAGGATAAATACGGTCATGTGTTTCTCTCAAATAGCGCACCGGATTGTTAATGTGTGGAGAACGTCTAGTGCGCATAAAACATCAAAACTGAAATTATCCCATGTGTCGGAAAACTGCCCGGTATAAGGGTACAAGTACTCGCGTGATTCATGCTAGAACAAATCCGCACACGATTCAACAGCTTATGGTGTGACTCGCTCTCCCGTCGATCCGACCCGCCCACTCGTGGCTCATAGTCATCTCAGAGGTTGAACCGACTGGACGTGCACTCCTCGAATACGATAGAACTTCATTTGAGAAGTATTCTCAATGCAGCGTACGATGTGTCCGCAAAAATAGCCACCCTTTTTAAGAAAGAGAGAGAGAGAGCCGAAATCAAGGTTTTTTTTAATTATATAAATTTGGAAAACTCTATGTTGTGTGAAAAATGCATGTGTGTATAGTGAAAAGGGAGAAGCGTGTGTTTGAAAGCATGTTAGACTGCTCACAGAGTAGGTGAGACATGAAAAATGAACAGCAAGTTATGTTCGATCCTATTCGGTGCTATCTTCGCAAATCACTAAAAAAGAACTTCATTAGCTCCATCTGATGTATAAGTTCACAACTGCCATTTTTACCATAGTAATCAATTTTGTAATCAGCTATTTGAAATGTACTAATTTCATTAAGCACTTTTAATTTCGTAATCTATTCTTTGGCTATATTTTTTATTAAGCATCCTTTATTTTTTACTAAATATACAATAAATCATTTAATTTAAAATTACGTCATATTTTGTAAACTTTGAATAAAATAAATAGTTCAGTTTCACAATTATTTATGTCATTGTAAATTATAAATGTACTGTATTTATTTTATCGGTGCTCTTCCAATACGTGCTCTACCGTAAAATGTACATTCCAATATGTGCTAACTAACGAAAATATCACGACCTAACCTAACCAATCGTTAGGCCAATTGTACTCCCTTGACGATTGGTTAGGTTAGGTCGTGATATTTTCGTTAGTTAGCACATATTGGAATGTAAATTTTACGGTAGAGCACGTATTGGAAGAGCACCGATAAAATAAATACAGTACATTTATAATTTACAATGACATAAATAATTGTGAAACTGAACTATTTATTTTATTCAAAGTTTACAAAATATGACGTAATTTTAAATTAAATGATTTATTGTATATTTAGTAAAAAATAAAGGATGCTTAATAAAAAATATAGCCAAAGAATAGATTACGAAATTAAAAGTGCTTAATGAAATTAGTACATTTCAAATAGCTGATTACAAAATTGATTACTATGGTAAAAATGGCAGTTGTGAACTTATACATCAGATGGAGCTAATGAAGTTCTTTTTTAGTGATTTGCGAAGATAGCACCGAATAGGATCGAACATAACTTGCTGTTCATTTTTCATGTCTCACCTACTCTGTGAGCAGTCTAACATGCTTTCAAACACACGCTTCTCCCTTTTCACTATACACACATGCATTTTTCACACAACATAGAGTTTTCCAAATTTATATAATTAAAAAAAACCTTGATTTCGGCTCTCTCTCTCTCTTTCTTAAAAAGGGTGGCTATTTTTGCGGACACATCGTACGCTGCATTGAGAATACTTCTCAAATGAAGTTCTATCGTATTCGAGGAGTGCACGTCCAGTCGGTTCAACCTCTGAGATGACTATGAGCCACGAGTGGGCGGGTCGGATCGACGGGAGAGCGAGTCACACCATAAGCTGTTGAATCGTGTGCGGATTTGTTCTAGCATGAATCACGCGAGTACTTGTACCCATTATACCGGGCAGTTTTCCGACACATGGGATAATTTCAGTTTTGATGTTTTATGCGCACTAGACGTTCTCCACACATTAACAATCCGGTGCGCTATTTGAGAGAAACACATGACCGTATTTATCCTTTTTGTTTAACAAGCGATACTCGTCTCTAAACTCTATTAAAAACTCACACAGGCCTTTAGCCACAACCTCACTGCGAACCTCGTCATGATATATATGAATGTAGTAGTAAAAGTACGTCAGCTTGTCCATGATGACAAGGTTTACATTTTCAGCCGCAGGGTATGCGTACTCGGTATAATGCAGCATGATATAATACCGCCTGTCACACCACTCATCAACAAGACTCATTACCCATATCCGTTGCTTCTCTTCTGCAGGCGTTGTTTCTTTCACTTTACGGTATATGTACGCTTTTATACAGTTTAGCCCTACAACGTAGTCCATTACATCGTTTGTGCCGCGAAATCCGCAATACTCTCTCCAGAATATCCATGGATTATTTGAACATCTTGTTCCTTCGCACGATTCAATGTAGCCTTAAAAGTCTCAAGGAGGTGGGGGGGTCATCTTTCAGTATTCACCACATCTTCCGACTTTACCGAATACCACTTCATAAACGTCGAACACGCAATATCAAAAGTAGCCATCACTATTTTTCGTCTACTTGGGTTCGAAACCCGGTGCTGACAGACGGTGCGTAGCACACCCAGCTAAACTTCCTTTTGAAACGGTTAGGCTAGTTGGATGCTGTTTATTATGTGCTTCTTCATGGCAATTTCGTGATCAGTCTTTCCTTGTGAACAGACGTGTTTTATCGAGTGTCCTGTGTTATCAATTCAATAAGTGGTTTTCGTTGAGGTGTCTTTAAAAAAATAGTGTTTGGTGCATTCTTAACTAAATTACTTCGTGTTACTAATCATTCATTAACGAATATATTTCATTTATTGACTTTATTCAGTACTCTATTAATTGATTAATCCAAGGCTAGTGCACGTGCCTTGCCTTGTTTGTTTTTCAAATCTATCAGAAAACGAGGAGTCATAAGGTTCATTTCCCCTTCTTTGTTTTTCAAATCTATCAGAAAATAAGGTTCATTTTCCATTCCTTCGGGAGATCAGGTAGAGTGTGGTCACACACCGTGGGAAAAAAGGAAAAAAGTCGGTCGAATCACGATCAGATAAGTATTATTAATACTCTTTCTTTTACAGACCTTTCGCCGGTAGCTTAATTTTATATTCATTTATTATAAATTTGTGTTATTACAAGAACCTGTTTCTGCATTTCAAGAACATTTTTGCGGGTTTGGGCAGGTGACGGCACAATAAGCACGCGGTAGACCTACGTTGTAATTTATTAATTTCCAAACGCTCGTTTTATTTTCGTTTTTTGTTTTGTTTGTTTTTTAACTAATTAAAACCATGGCACCCTCGTCAAGTACTTGCAGTCGCTGTGAAAGGGAATTTGCCGCTTACGCGTTTACAATGGTTAATAATAATGAGCAGTTAGTTTGCAGGTGGTGTTCAAGCATAGAAGTCCTGAGGAACGAGTTAGAACGTGAGAGGGAGGCCAGAGTGAGGCTTGAAAAAAACGTGATGTTCCTGACGGCAAAATTAGAATCCCTTGAGACTCCAGTTACGACCCCTCCTGCCTCAGTCTCTACTAATAATATAAATAGTACTAATAGCACTCTCTCTTCCCTAGTTCCCAAGCCTTCGTTCGAGTGCGTAATGGAGCCCCATTGAGAAAACCTAAGACTTATCTACCAGTAATAACAAACAATAAGTTTTCTGTTTTAGGTTTCGAAGATGCTGATGAACCAGAAATACCACTCGTTGGCGATTCCATTGTTCGAGGGCAGCTGGAGAAATTCTGTAAGAGAAACCCTCGTCGTAGGCGCCGTTACTGCTACCCTGGTGCAAGGGTGGAGGATATAACTAATACTGTTAACCATTTTACAGACGGTACCGCAGAGGACACAACGTATGTTATTCATGTCGGTACTAATAAAGTTTTAAATTCTAAATCGGAGGAACTGCTGGCTAGGTACAGGGACTTACTAGAGCGATTAAAGGAAAAACCTAATAAGGTTGTTTTAACAGGTATACTTCCTCGAATTATCCAAATTAACGATTTCTACAACAAGGCGACCTATATTAAGAATAACCTAAAGTCTTAGTCAACAGGAAGGAGTGCATTTTGCGAAATTTACAGTTTCTATGGCAGGAGGGACTTGTTCCTCGGAGATGGACTTCATCTTAATGACGTTGGACTGCGCGTTTACGAAGACTATTTCATAATACTGTCTCTTCTTTTCAGGCTGCCGTAACTCGAACGGTCCCAGCGTAAATTCCACAAATTTCCCATCCGCTCGCGAAGGTGTCGCAATAACAAACAATTTGAAGGTTCTATCCTTAAATGCTCGTAGCTTACGAAATAAAATAAACGAATTTTTTCTTTAATTGCTTGTAAAGACTATGATTTAATTGCGATAAATGAATCGTGGCTTAGCACCGAAACCCGTGACTTTCTAGGGGAGTATCAAATTAAAGGTTATAGACTTTTTGTTAAAAACAGAATAGGTAGGCGAAGAAGCGGTGTTATGTTGTATATCAAAGATAATATTGCGAACGTTATAGAAGTAAAGCACACAATTCCAGAACCAATAGATTCGACTAAAGCAGAACTTAAATTGAATGATTTCAAACTTGTTGTTGCGGTTATATATAGGCCCCCTAATCAAACAGCTGATACGGACGAAGCGTTATATCGTGAACTAAAGAAAATAATAGGTAGTGAGCAGGCTTTAGTTATGGGTGACTTTAATTGCGCCAAGGTGACTTACGATACAATGCAGGGAGACGTGGAAGGTAATCGTTTAGTTAATTTCCTCGAGGATAGCTTTCTTATTCAAAAGGTTGGGGAACCTACGAGGTTGGACAGTATTTTAGATTTAGTAATAACTACGGATGATAGGCTAATTACTGATCTTCAAGTAATAGAACCGTTAAGCAATAGTGATCACAATATGGTAGAGTTTGTCCTTTCAGTAAGTCACTCGAAACCAGCTAACTCGACTAAAATTCCCAACTTTTAGCACGCAGACTTCTGTAAATTTCGAAATAAATTGTCACACGTCAATTGGAAAAACGTAATGGGGAACTCCAACGCAAAACTAATGTGGGACGAATCAGGCGAGTTTGTCTAAAACAATTCGTCTAAAATACAATTTGTCTAAATCAATTTGTCTAAAACAATTTGTCTAAAATAGTTTGTCTAAAATCAATTTGTCTAATAACAATTTGTCTAAAATACAATTTGTCTAAAAATAATTTGTCTAAAATACAATTTGTCTAAACAAACAATTTAATATAATATGGCATACAAATTGTTGCCTGATGTACAATGCTATTTATTACTTGCCACGCCCCATCTTAAAAGGTTACCTCTTGTGCGGAATAGTACATCGAAATCAGTTATCCCGGAACCCATAACCCGGTTAGGTTAGGTTAGGTTAGGTTAGGTATATTATGAAATAAAATCAACCCATTTTCAATCTTTTCATCCTCACTCCAAATTTATCAAGCAGACAAATGCATTTCTAGTTATCTTCAGTTATTAGTCAAATTGTATTTTAGACAAATTATTTTTAGACAAACTATTTTAGACAAACTATTTCGATGTACTATTCCGCACAAGAGGTAACCTTTTAAGATGGGGCGTGGCAAGTAATAAATAGCATTGTACATCAGGCAACAATTTGTATGCCATATTATATTAAATTGTTTGTTTAGACAAATTGTATTTTAGACAAATTATTTTTAGACAAATTGTATTTTATACAAATTGTTATTAGACAAATTGATTTTAGACAAACTATTTTAGACAAATTGTTTTAGACAAATTGATTTAGACAAATTGTATTTTAGACGAATTGTTTTAGACAAATTCTCCTAGACGCAATGTGGGAATCGTTTGAAACAGTATTTAGGACTATAAATGAGGAATGTGTACCATACAAAATTAAGCGTGCGAAGGTATATAACAAGCCCTTGTGGTTTACTTCTAGAGTAGGAGACATTATAAAGAGTAGAGATAGGGCTTATAGACGACATAAGTGCGATAGACAATTTGTGGTTACGAAACAACTACATATCTCTAAGGCGTGAAGCGAAAAGTGTAATAAAAAAGTCCAAGCGCGAATTTGAAATCTCCATAGCTCGTGACGGCAAAGAAAACCCCAAGCGATTCTTTCAATACGTCACTAATAGAAATCCAGTAAAAAGTATCTTAGGGCCGTTGAAAAATGTAAACGGAGATCTAGTTTCTGAAAACAAGGAAATGGCTACCTTGCTAAACGAATTTTTTACATCAGTTTTTACTATAGAAAATGTAACGAATACCCCTACGGTCATAGACATAATACCTTTTGATAATGGTAATATTTTGGATAATATCGTGGTTAGTGAAGGGGTGGTAATGCGCTATATTGACAAAATGAAAACGCGTAAATCACCGGGGCCGGATTCCATATATCCCATACAACTAAAAGAATTAAAACATAGCATTGTTGTGCCGCTAACAAAGATTTTTAATGCGTCTATTTCTGAGGGGTCCGTACCAGATAATTTCAAGTTAGCAAACGTAACACCTATCTTTAAGAAAGGCGATAAAGGTGCGGCGGGAAATTATAGGCCAATCAGTTTAACGTCTGTTGTATGTAAGCTACTGGAATCAATAATTAGGGATCATATAGTCGAACACTTAGAATTGCATAATTTAGTTAGAAATACGCAGCACGGTTTTAGGCGAAACAAATCTTGCTTAACTAATCTTTTAGAATTTTTTCAAAGCGTGGTTGACGTTTACGATAGTCATCGGGCGGTTGATGTAGTGTATTTAGATTTTCAAAAAGCGTTTGACACCGTACTGCACAAAAGACTCATTGAGAAAACTAAAGCTCATGGAATCAGGGGTGTAGTAATAAATTGGATAGAAGAGTGGTTGCGAGGTAGGAAACAGAGGGTGGTCGTTGATGGAGCGGAGTCGGGTTGGGCTAATGTAGCGAATGGCGTTCCTCAGGGTTCTGTATTGGGCCCCTTGCTTTTTCTTATATATATTAACGATTTAGATGTCGGCCTAGTCAGTACAGTTTCAAAGTTTGTTGATGACACGAAGCTGGGTGATAGGGCGATTAATGACAAAGATAGAGGTAAAATCCAGAATGATCTGAATAAAATCGTTGATTGGTTAGTCACATGGCAAATGAGATTTAACGTCGATAAGTGCAAAATTTTACATATAGGTTCACGTAACGGTAATTTTGCGTATAGCATGTCAGGGAAAGAGTTGATAAGCGTAGAGCAGGTAAAAGATTTAGGAGTTATAGTCACTGGTGATTTAAAAGTAGCGAAACAAAGTACAGCAGCGGTCAATAAAGCGAACAAAGTGTTAGGTTTTATAGCTCAGAATTTTGAGTACAAATCGCGCGATATTATAGTTCCTCTTTATAAATCATTAGTTAGACCCCATTTGGAGTACGCGATCCAATTTTGGAATCCGCATATGCGCAAAGATATAGACAAAATCGAAAGAGTTCAAAGACGAGCAACTAAGATGATTCCGTCGCTTAGGTCAAAGTCGTACGAGGATAGGCTTAAAGAGTTCAAATTGACTACACTCGAGACTAGGAGGCTAAGGGGTGATCTAATCCAGGTTTTCAAAATTATGAATGGGTTCGATAACGTACAGTAGATAGAGATAGCTTTTTCGAAATAACTCAATATAATAGGACTAGAAATAACGGGTGTAAGTTGACAAGTAGAAGGTTCGAGACAGCAGTTGCCAAAAACTTTTTTACGCATAGAATAGTAAATAGCTGGAATAGTTTGCCGGTAGAAGTAATTAGTAGCACGTCTATAAACATGTTTAAAAATTGATTAGACGCATATGTTGATAGATTGGGTATAGTTTAAGGTAGTAAAATTAAGGGTTGGATAAGATAGAGTTTGATTCTCTTTTCATTAAAGATCACAATAACCAGACTAGAGGTCATAGTATAAAATTATTTAAGCCAAGATGCAGAACAAATTTAAGAAAACACAGTTTGACGAGTGTTGTGGGATATCGGGAGGCAGCATCTTGGGTTAGGGGATACTCTCTGTCCTTACACACCCCATTTAAAGAGATTCCTCTGCCGAGCGGTGCCACCCATAGTACTGTGAGGTATTGAAAAACTCATGATCTTCACTTGCCCCACAAACGCCTTTAAATGGGAGACCCAAAATGGGTGCACACACATTTCTACATTACTGTACAGTAGGGTGGATCGATTTTACATTGTTTTCGATTTCCATATTCTAATAGAGACAAAAACTTGCGCATGCATGAGAAATAGCCTCTGCAAAATCTTAGCTTAATAGGTAATCATCTTCTGCCCCCGGCAGAGCGATGAAAATCATATTTTAATGGTCAAAAACGTATTTTTCTTATAATTTTTAAAATATTTCAATATGCATCAAAATTATTCCTAATAACTATAAAGTCGATGAAAAAGACCTCATATGATCGTTTTTCCAAGCGCGTTGTCCTACGTTAATATCTTTTGCCCCCGGCAACAACGTCAAATGTTGAAAAAATAGATAATTTATATACATATTTTCAGATCGGCTCTTTGTCTTAAATAATGCATTTATATATTTCCCATAGCATTTATATCGTTGCTTAGGCATGAAATAACACACGTAAAATTTTATGACTCTAGGCTAGGGTTTAAAGGTCATCTCTGGTGAGTGCTGCCAGCAGCAGCTGCCACTGACGCGCCAGTCGAAAGGGTGGAGCCATTCGTATGATTGAAATGAAACTACAAAGGCCAGTTCAGTGGATCATATGCCTATTACACGGTAATGAATTATCACTGCGACACCTCATTCAAGACTTGGACGGCAAAACAACTGGGCCAGTGGGCTTTACTGGACCAGTTGGAAAACAACTGAACGACTGCGAAAAACTTCCAATTACAGAATTCGATGCCATTCCATCTCCCGACATTGACATAGATGATGCCGAGTTGAGCACTGACCAAAAATATTTGTTAGGCATCTACAGAGCAGTGTCGAGCGGTAGCTGCTCTTCAGCTCTCGCGGCTCGAAATCCAGGTAAGATGGCGCATTCCAGGTGGCTGACAACAGCAAATAGATTTCTGCGCCTCTATGTTTCAACCAGTGAACCCTCCAGCACCTTCAACGAAATTGTGCGATTCATTATGACAGTTTACGCACCAATTTGGTTTAAGATAAAGAAAAACTCCAGTTTCACTGAGGGCGCAAAACATTTTTTCGAAATGATGCGTCTCTCTCAGACCATGCCTCAAAGATCTAAGACAATCGCCAACAAAGTCCTCCGTAGAAATTCTTTCTTTGCTCACCCAGAAAATATTTTGATCTCCATGCTACATGCCGATGAGCAACACATAAGAGAATTGGGATGGAGAAGAATATTAAAAGCACGATCAAAACAATCACCAGCGGGGGAAATTCGAGCCTTCGCCATGCCTGAGCTGCTCTACGATAGTCAAAACTATTACGAAATGATCAACTGGCAAACGGCTGAGGTGACCGAACCCCCCGTTACAAAAACAATACCTGATACCCGAATAAAAGAGTTTGTTGAGACGGGAGACCAGCCTGATGGACTGATCCCACTATTCCCTTGTCATACTCAAGCGGTCGAGAGACTCATCAAATTAGTAACCGAAGCCTCTGCCAGTGTAAAGAGGGACGGATTCATCCGCTCCCGTCTTCACTCCCGAAAAAAAATTCCACGATTTGATTCTAAGAAAGGAAGGGTGGTTGGGGCTGGATAGGGTGGAACTCGACGTACAGCCACCTCCTCGCGGTGAGTTCTGGGTTGCTAATTTTATAAAATTAGCAAGCGAGGAGCTGTACTTAGTACTTATCGTACTTATAACATCGCATTAACGTAATTATAATCCACATTTAGACTTTTCTCGGGGACAGAAGATATTACTCTAGAGTCATAAAATTTTGCGTGTGTGTTATTTCATGCCTAAGCAACGATATAAATGCTATGGGAAATATATAAATGCATTATTTAAGACAAAGAGCCGATCTGAAAATATGTATATAAATTACCTATTTTTTCAAGTCGTAAAAACGATCATAAGAGGTCTTTTTCATCGACTCTATAGTTATTAGAATAATTTTGATGCATATTGAAATATTTTAAAAATTATAAGAAAAATACGTTTTCGACTACTAAAATATGATTTTCATCGCTCTGCCGGGGGCAGAAAATGATTACCTATTAAGCTAAGATTTTGCAGAGGCTATTTTCTCATGCATGCGCAAGTTTTTGTCTCTATTAGAATATGGAAATCGAAAGAAATGTAAAATCGATCCACCCTACTGTACAGTCTTTACAGCCACACCTACACTTTTCCTCCTAAGTATATATATTGTAATGTATATGGTTGTAAATTGTGACTTGGTCCGCAATTGATATCGACCATGACTTATTTTTGGCTGGCAAGGTACTGGTATTGATGGATACCGTAATGAAATTGACTGGATTCTTTGGATCTGATATATTTGCATGTCGGTTATAAATAGATATAGAGTGTAACATATTTGTGGATAGTAGTCTATTACGACTTGATCCTCTGGATCCAGAGATTCTGTCTTTAGTTTTAAATTGATAATTAATTAGTTTTAAATTGATAATTATTTAGTTTTGTAAAAATTGGTTGTTGCCAATGTACAGGCAGTTTTGCATGGTGGAGCCACCTCGATGGGCTGACGTGGCCCCTAGTGTGCCCACTGTAAGAGTTTCTTATGTTCTTATGTTCTTTGTGGTTCGGAACCCACGTAAAATTGTAGGTCCCCTCCACCACCACGGAGGACATGCACAATACACAATTACGAACACAGTTAGGTAGACCAGCCATGAATGGATCCTAGGGTCTTTGTTGGTCTGAAACATTATAACATTATATATATATATATATATATATATATATATATATACAGTATATATATATATATATATATATATGTATAGAAACGACGTAAGTATAGAGGAGTGTTCTGCACACGAGGAAGAGAAATAACGAACAAATGAAAAATGAAGTAACCGCCCGGGAATCGAACCCAGGATCTTCCGATTGCCTGTCAGATATGCTATCCACTACACCACGGGCCTCGATCAGTCAGAAGTCGTAATTCTCCTACATAAGGCAGAAACCAATGCCTTGAGAGGGCACCCTCGCAAATCGTGAATATGTACATTTAACTGCAATGACAACGCAGTATATTAATGTATAGAAACGACGTAAGTATAGAGGAGTGTTCTGCACACGAGGAAGAGAAATAACGAACAAATGAAAAATGAGGTAACCGCCCGGGAATCGAACCCAGGATCTTCCGATTGCCGGTCAGATATGCTATCCACTATACCACGGGCCTCGATCAGTCAGAAGTCGTAATTCTCCTACATAGGGCAGAAACCAATGCCTTGAGAGGGCACCCTCGCAAATCGTGAATATGTACATTTAACTGCAATGACCACGCAGTATATTAATGTGTAGAAACGACGTAAGTATAGAGGAGTGTTCTGCACACGAGGAAGAGAAATAACGAACAAATGAAAAATGAGGTAACCGCCAGGGAATCGAACCCAGGATCTTCCGATTGCCGGTCAGATATGCTATCCACTACACCACGGGCCTCGATCAGTCAGAAGTCGTAATTCTCCTACATAGGGCAGAAACCAATGCCTTGAGAGGGCACCCTCGCAAATCGTGAATATGCACATTTAACTGCAATGACCACGCAGTATATTAATGTATAGAAACGACGTAAGTATAGAGGAGTGTTCTGCACACGAGGAAGAGAAATAACGAACAAATGAAAAATGAGGTAACCGCCCGGAAATCGAACCCAGGATCTTCCGATTGCCGGTCAGATATGCTATCCACTACACCACGGGCCTCGATCAGTCAGAAGTCGTAATTCTCCTACATAGGGCAGAAACCAATGCTTGAGAGGGCACCCTCGCAAATCGTGAATATGTACATTTAACTGCAATGAACACGCAGTATATTAATGTATAGAATCGAGGCCCGTGGTGTAGTGGATAGCATATCTGACCGGCAATCGGAAGATCCTGGGTTCGATTCCCGGGCGGTTACCTCATTTTAATTTGTTCGTTATTTCTCTTCCTCGTGTGCAGAACACTCCTCTATACTTACGTCGTTTCTATACATTAATATACTGCGTGGTCATTGCAGTTAAATGTACATATTCACGATTTGCGAGGGTGCCCTATCAAGGCATTGGTTTCTGCCCTATGTAGGAGAATTACGACTTCTGACTGATCGAGGCCCGTGGTGTAGTGAATAGCATATCTGACCGGCAATCGGAAGATCCTGGGTTCGATTCCCGGGCGGTTACCTCATTTTTCATTTGTTCGTTATTTCTCTTCCTCGTGTGCAGAACACTCCTCTATACTTACGTCGTTTCTATACATTAATATACTGCGTGGTCATTGCAGTTAAATGTACATATATATATATATATATATATATATATATATTATATATATATAATATATAATATATATATATATATATATATATATATATATATATGGTGTGGAAGTGATAATACATTTTCAACTCGTTACATTTTGTTGTAAAATGTTTCATAGCGGGTATCGTCAGTTATAGATTAGTATGCATTAGTACTGAGCTAGGCAGGGGCTCGATGCGTAGTACACCCAGCTATCTTCCTTCCTTGTCACGTCATTTAGACAGTGAATTTTATTATGCAATGAAGGTATCCTTTGAAAGTGAAATTTTATTACACTCTTGTTTCTGATAACTTGAAAATTTATAGAAAGTTCTACAGGTAGGATTTTAGAATTACTAAAACTTTTAAGAATTGCCTGCGGTCGGTCACGTGCTCGAGACCCAGTTGCGTAGCACCCCAGCTAGACTTCCTTTTGAGCCCAGTTAGGATATCTGCTTTGTGATTATTATTTGACCCGCGTGCCCTAATCGGTTTTTCTCTTATTGTTACTCTCTCTTCCCATATATATATATATATATATATATATATATATATATATATATATATGATATATATATATGGATGTATGTGTTAACAACCCTGTCTCGGGCTCGTTACCCGGTGCTGGCTGATGATGCGTAGTACACTCAGCTAATCTTCCTTTTGAGCTCTAAATTAGTGTACTTGTAACGCCTTGCAGCTCTCTTTCTCTCTCTTCATATATATATATATATATATATATATATATATATACAGGGCTGGATCTAGAAGTTGCGAGGCCCTAGGCAGATCTAGAAATTGCGAGGCTCTAGGCCTATATATATGAAAATATGGACTTAATTATCGGTACTATACCAGCAATATTAGAATCCTGCATAGACAGAACTATGCCAGCACTTAAAAATTAAACCAAACCAAAATAATCACGCATGGAAATTGTATAATATATATAATAAACCATACAAATAAGTATAAATTATAATATGAATCAAGATTTGTATCGAAAATATAAGACAATGATTTCTAAGATTTATATAATATAATAGGTAATGACTTTCCATAGTATACAAACGTTTTTCATATGTGATGTATAAGAGATGTTGACATTTCATTTTTTAATAGTGAGCGATCGACTTATCAGGCTAAATATTAATGCTTTAATATTTGGTTCAGATGCTCCTTGAATATTACAGCAATGCTTTTCTACTTTTCTTCGAGCTAAACTCTTCAATTAATTGAGAATAATCTAATGAATTTGTTATATCGTTTTCTATTGATAACATAGCTAATGATTGCAATCTCGCTTGAGACATGGTGGAACGCAAATATGTTTAAATAAGTTTGAGACGCGGGAAACTTCTTTCAGCCGAAGCAACAGTAACTGGGATGGTTAATACTATTCGAAGTGCAACATAAACATTAGGATAAATCTCACTTAGTTTTTTTTGCACTATATAAACAAGGGCATTTCCGAGATCTGTTTTCTCAGGTATAAACCTGCAAAGTACTTTAAGTTCTTCATAGAGTTCTAAATCATTAATATCACTTGAACAGAACGCGCAAAACGGCTTGAGCGAGGCCCCCTTTGGCGCGAGGCCCCTTTGGCGCGAGGCCCTAGGCGATCGCCTAGTTCGCCTATAGCTAAATCCGGGCCTGTATATATATATATATATATATAATATTATATTATATATATATATATATATATATATATAATATGCATATATTTAATTAAGTGTACTTCATATAGGCATCATAACATATATATATATATATATTATATATATATATATATATATATATACTCTGTGAGTATATATACACACAGGGTGATTCAAAAGTCAGGTTGTTATAATGTTTCAGACCAACAAAGACCCTAGGATCCACTCATGGCTGGTCTACCTAACTGTGTTCGTAATCGTGTATTGTGTATGTCCTCCGTGGTGGCGGAGGGGACCTACAATTTTACGTGGGTTCCGAACCACAAGAACATAAGAAATTATGTAAAAACTGCCGGTAAATTGGCAGGTAAATGAGTTATGAGATGTTATCGAAGGAGGAGCGCATTGATGTGATATTCCTAGCTGGCTGCGCAAGTGCATTACCGTTAACGGTGGCCATATCGAACATGTGATGTGACTATTCCCCTGTATCATTACATAATACAATATTTCCCTATGTAACCTGGCTTTTGAATCACCCTGTATATATATATATATAGAGAGAGAGAGAGAGAGACAGGATGGGCGACAAGCTTGACTTTCGTGAAAAATCATCGCACGGAACATTTAAAAGGTTGAAAGGTATATATATATATATATAATTATATATATATATATATATATATATTATATATATATATAATATAATATATATATATATATGATAAAAACGAAGACGTAGAGCAAAAAGGTCATTATATTTGGCTGCAGCCGACGTTTTGGTCAACTCTACCCATTTTCAAGGCCTAATAAATATAAGCTAAAATTAATACATGACAAAAAATATAAATGTCGAGAGTTGAAAACTAATCTAGAGTACAAAATTAAAACTGTTCAAATATAAAAATTAAAATTACAAAGTGGAAACAGGCATAAGCCAAAAACAAATCAGAAGTGAAAAATATATAAATGACAAAAATATACGAATGATAAAAGTAAAACTTAAAAGTAAAGACATTCAAAAGTAAAATTGTTAAAAAACTTTACAAATAAAAAGCTGGAACGAAATAAAAAGTTAAACGAAAAATCACAAGAGTAAACCGACATACCTATGCTCACTTGACAGCCACAAGAAACTGAAGCGAAAAGGAGACAAAGTCACAAGGGAAAATTTAGTGGGTAGTTATTCTAATTAATATAAAGGGGGTAAAAGCCAGAATCAATGTTTAAACTAGAGTTCAAAAACTTAATACACAAGGATTCGTAAATACGAAGGTAGGACAACCATTTTAATGTTATAAGAATTTTAAAATTGTCAAAAGAAACGTCAACGTCAACGTCAACGTTTTTGCAAATATTTTCCATGTCGCATCTTGAGGAAAGGGTCTATATAATTGTATAGACGTTATGTTCACGATACGTTTGCTCTATTCCAAACGGACAACCAATCAGTTCAGTTTCTGAGTTTTCTGAACACACTGCAAAAGAACATTGTATTTACACAGGAAAAGGAAGTTGAAGGTTCTCTTCCTTTCCTTTATGTTTTGGTCTCCAAATCTGGCTCGACCGTTTTAACTTCTACGTAACGGAAGCCTACGTTTACAGGTTTGGGTTTAAATTTTTATAGTTTTTGCGACTTTAATTACAAATTAAGTTCCATTCGCACAGTTGTGCATAGAGCTTATAATATTTGCTCGAACTTTGCTCTGCTACATAATGAGTTTGAATTCCTTACTGATTTTTTCTTTAAAAATTGTTTTCCACGGGATCTTGCAGGAGGTGTAATTGGTAAGTTTCTTAATAATGTATATTCCCCCGACATTGTTCCAATGTATGATGTTCCTAGGAATAGTAAATATCTTGTTTTACCTGATATCTACCATTTTAACTCTTTGTGAAGAGGCAATTGTCGAGTGTTGTGAGGAAATTTTATTTTCACAGATTTTAAGATTGCCTTTGTAAATAATAATACTTTTGAACGTTTTTTCCGATGTAAGGACAAAATCCCCCCTGCGATGAGCTGTTCTGTCGTTTATTTTTTACCTGTTGGGTGTTCCCAGGGGAACTACGTTGGCAGTACAGTTCGTTCTTTGCAGGCGAATTTTGCTCCCATATGGGTGTTAGTCATAGGACAGGGAAGGTTTTGTCGAGAAAAGACCAGTCGGCTATTAGAAATCACTCAGTTAAGTATAAGGTTGACGTTTTTGCTGACAATTTTAAAATTCTTAAATCATTAAAATGCTTGTCCTACCTTCATATTTACGAATCCTTGTGTATTAAGTTTTGAACTCTAGTTTATACAGTGATTCTGGCTTTTACCCCTTTATATTAATTAGAATAACTACCCACTAAATTTTCCCTTGTGACCCTGTCTCCTTTTCGCTTCAGTTTCTGTGGCTGTCAAGTGAACAAGGTATGTCGGTTTACTCTTGTGATTTTTCGTTTAACTTTTTATTTCGTTTCAGCTTTTTAGTTGTAAAGTTTTTTAGCAATTATACTTTGAATGTCTTTAGTTTTAAGTTTTATTTTTCTCATTCGTATATTTTTGTCATTTATATATTTTTTACTTTCGATTTGTTTTTGCCTTATGCCTGTTTCGACTTTGTAATTTTTATTTTTATTCTTGAACAGTTTTAATTTTGTACTCTAGATTAGTTTTTAACTCTCGACATTTATATTTTTTGTCATGTATTAATTTTAACTTTTATTTATTAGGCCTTGAAATGGGTAGAGTTGCCAGAAACGTCGGCTGCAGCCAAATATAATGACCTTTTTGCTCTACGTCTTCGTTTTATCCTAAATGTAAAACTACATCTCCTTAGGAGGAATGTGCAGGAATGTGTGATACAAAAGCATTGAGGAATTAACCAAACTGATAAAATTCGTATATTGTACTACATTTATATATGTGACTCCTCATTTCTGTTAGTATGTAGATGTTAGAATATGTTCGATGTAAAATAGTTTGGTGTGACTCCTGCTTCAGAGGAAAGACTAGAGTATTACGACTGCTTTGAAAGAAGTTGTAATAAACAGGCGTAAGATCGCACCGGCTTGGTGCACAACGCGACCAGCATTTGCAAAGAATGCAACTTTCAGGTTTGATTAAATAATAATCTCTGGGAATCGACCGCGTAGTGAAAGATCTTTGTTGCAATTATTATTGAAGGTGCGTATTCAATTACTTTAGTGGTATTGCTCCATGAAAAACTGGGCGAGATTTTTTAGGCAACAATCTTTGCTCAACAATCCTAATATGTGGACGCAAGCAAATCAACATAATCCTTTTTTTCCAAAAGATGTTCTAATTGAACTATACAATATGCGTGAGGGATAGAATGTGAAAGTATGTAAAACAAATAATTTCATCAGAATCTGCGAATAGAATTAGGGCCACAATGGTGGGGTGGAAAGATAACATGTACGTTTCTTTGTTTCGAGGCAAGAGTTGATTACTGTATAGCTAATATGAGATTAAATAAATTAATCTTTACCGATGATGCATAATGTAGCTCTATTAAAGTTGTTAGCTCTTGACCAAGAGTTTTACAGTTGGGGGTTGATAATTCGGAAAAATCGTGAGTGTGAGTTAAAGAGAGAGACCCTGGTTAGAAGACGTGTCACACAAATACCAGAGTAACCTCCGTAAAACTCACTAACAATTTTATTTAACTGTGTGGTATCAGATCGAAATTTAAAGCATACTTGCTTATTTATTTCAGTTTTATATGAAAATAAAAATGAAAATGAATAAGTTTATTGGCAGACCATTATCCATTTGACAAATATCAATAATAAAATGACAAATCACATACTAAGGACAGAAATACATAAAATTAATGAGAAATAATGCAGTAATGTCGAGGTTAAGTGAAGCTACAAGCAGACGTTTTCACACCATGAATTCCATAGCTTAGAAGACGTACGACAGGACTGGTAAATAGCTTGGCTAATTGGGCTGATTGATTTTGTATTTCGTTGTATTAGACTTTATTGTCTTGTTACCCTCGGGAAGCTCATTGCGGGTAGCAAACATTTGCGGAGCTGAGCATCTCGGAGTAATTTATGTAAGAGTCTTTAAAAGATCTTTTGGACTGCAAATTTAGGGTTCTGCCAGAACCATTTTTATAAGCAACCCAGAATTGCTGTTCGTATATATTACTGCAGAAAGAGAGTTTCTTTAGCTTCACTTGTACAGAACCGGAGGTTCTTTATAGTCTTATTCGCTTTAACACAAAGGCTTCGAGATTTTCTTATATGTGAGCCATCAGTCAAGGAGCTACTGATGGTTTGACCCCAATACTTAAATTTTTGTACTTCCTCATCGTATATTATGTTATTACAAATTTAATATGTACACAGAAACTTCCCTGGCTTCTAGTTTTGTAAATAAAATATTGTGGTTCATCCTATCATATGCCTTACTTAGATCTAGGAAACAGCTATAAATAGTTGAATTACTGTCAGTGTATTTAAATATAATTTCCTTAAGTGCACAGATACACAGATCAGTTGAGTGGAACCTTTTAAAACCAAACTCATTAGATGTTCATAAGTAATAATTTAAACGGTATAACAAGAGTTTCTCTAATAGTTTCGAGAAGCAAGAGGCGATAGCAATAGGCCTGTAATTATATTGTTGGATAGAATACCCCACACTTATTATATTATATTATATATATATAATATATATATATATATATATATATATATATATAGAGAGAGAGAGAGAGAGAGAGAGAGAGAGAGAGAGAGAGAGAGAAAGAAAGAGAGAGGAGTGGAAGGCTATATTATCTCGGCTTATTTACGTGTGTTGAGTCACGAAATGTATAATCTAAATATCAGTACATACATACAAATATTACATAGAAATAGTAGATCATTAAAATTTTCTAATTACGTTCCTTTAACGTTTAAAGAGAAATTTCTTTAAACACACAAAAACAATTTTATAACAATATTTTATATATCGAGGTAAATAACAGAAAACTACATATTTAAAAGTAAATAAACAGTTAAGCATGTGTTATGAATGTATAAAAAGTTTGTGTTTGAGTTTCAGATCGAATGAAAATAAGTGAGTTTCCCTTAAAAAGAGAGAAATTAAGTTATTTAAATTAAAATAATAAACCTTCATTTTAGTTTTCATAATACAGATATTAAAGAAAGAAATTGTTTTTGATTTAAAATGTGTTTAACCTGATTTTGTTTTTTGTGATGTTCGCATTAGTTAATATACGAAAGCGGTGCGGCAGAACTACACTCGAAGAGGCAATGTGGTATTAAATTATAATATACTTTGAAATATATCGTAACTTGTATGTTTTGAGGTCCATACATATTTTCGTATGAGTCTATTTCTGACTATTAAACTGTTTTAACGCATGAGTTATTTATTTTTAGTTTTCATTTCTATTGTTCGAGGATATAAGGTTCAAAATTGAGTGCCAAACTCTGTAGTCATAAGACGACTCTGCTATTTAATTTTTACTGTAAAGTACGTATATATATATATATATTATATATATAATATACACACACACACACACACAGAATATCAGTCTGATGTGTGAGAATGTTGCGCTCCCTGCAGCTAAAACTAGCGGGGCCTCACGACGAAACGAGCCGGAACGCTTCGTAAAAAGTGCTTTTTTTCGTACTCGAATGTTTGTTTGTTTGTTTGTTTGTTTCGAAAGACCATGAAGCCACGAACCCCTGGGGTAAAAATTTATCCTTTTTGTCGTTTGTTTTCGTTTGTTTTTGTTTGTTTTTGTCTCATGAAAGACCATAAAGGAAGACGAGGATGAATCCTTTTTTTTATCATGAAAGACCATGAAGGAAGGCGAGGATGAATCGTTTTCAATTTTTTAAATTTAATTTTTTTTGTCTCATGAAAGACCATGAAGGAAGGCGTTAAGGATTTTTTCTCCAAGGAGGAGGGGGCCCCCGCAAGGGTCCCCCTCAAGGGGCAAACCACAAATGCCAATCATTAAGGACGGTGAGGCCACATAAATGAACCATGAAGGGGGATTTTTTATTTTTTACTTTTTTTTTGAAAGGCCATGCAGGGAGGCGAGGATGAATCCTTTTTCAATTTTTCTTTATTTTTTTAAATTTAAAAAAAAAATTCCAAGGAGGAAGGGCCCCGCAATGGGGGAAAAACCCAAATTCCCCTCATTAAGGACGGTGAGGTCCCATAAATGGGTGAGGAACTTAAGGAAGGGGGCCCCCTTATAATGGACGCGAATGCTTCCAGGGGCCCCTCCAGGGGCAAGTTTCAAACCGCTCCAAATCCCTCGGTCCTTTTGTCATCATCCTACTACTGCTTTTAAATATCACGGATAAACTCGCATGATTTTGCATAAAGCAAAATTACTTCCACTAGGACTCGAACCCAGCACTACTTGAGTAGGAAGTGAGGGCACTGACCTCTTCGCTACAGTAAGGTGAAAGCTAAACCTGACGCATATACACCCGAGGGAACACAACATTTTCGCGTCCAGAGATGTTTTTACAGCTAAACTCTGCGGTCGAACCATGCAATTGCAGCACTTCATTTATATCTTGTGTAACTCCGGGGATCCATAGATGGAATATGCGCTAGGTTGTACTAACTTTTACCGTGTCGTAGCGCAAGGGTCAGCACACTCACTTTATACTTAAGAGGTGCTGGGTTAGAATCCTCGTCAGTAATTTTACTTATATATACTGTGTATATATATATATATATATATATATATATATATATATATATATGAAAATTATTTCACGAAAGTAACACGTGAATAATATTTATGATGAAAACCACGAAGGAAAAAGGAAATACAGAATGGTGCTCAAGCGCTTTCGTCTCATGACATCCTCACAAACATTGGGGCACATCCTTAGTGTTCCTGAGGATGTCATTAGAAGAAAGCGCTTGAGCACTATTCTGTTTCCTATTTCCTTCGTGGTTATTTTCATTATATATATATATATATATATATAATATATATATATATATATATATATATATATATATATATATATATATATATACAGGGTGGGCCGTAAGTTTCCATACATAGCTAAAATTAAACGTTTGTTTTTATGTTTCAGATACCCTAAGAATATGCGTTTGACGTAAGATCTTGTTTACTGATGAAGCAAATTTTTACGTCAATGGAGAGGTTAATCGGCAAAACATACGTCATTGGAGTAATGCTAACCCTAACTGGCTGAGTCCGACGAAGATGCAAGGTGCCGGTAAAGTGATGGTGTGGGCCGGGATATGGGGTGACAGAATTATTGGACCAATTTTTGTCAGTGGAAATCTTAATGCCGAAAGGTATCTTACATGTTGCAAGAAGAGATTTTCCCATCCCTGCTAAACGAGGAAGGTAACTTCCCAGTTACTTCCAGCAAGATGGAGCTCCACCTCATTATGGTCTTCACGTGCGTCGGTATTTGGATCAGCCGTTTCCGGATGCTTGGATTGGTCGGCGTGGTCCTGTGGAGTGGCCTCCCAGATCCCAGATCTCCCCCCCCCTTGATTTCTATCTTTGGGGCACTTGAAGGCCATGGTGTATCAGGAAAAGATACGAGACATAAATCATCTAAAGGAACGTATCACCAACGCCATTACAAGCATAACGTCAACTGTGCTAATGCGTGTTCATCAACAGTGGGGAACACGTATTGAAATGTGTTTTCAAAACAATGGCAACCATGTAGAGCATATTATATAAATAAAAATGGTTGTCCATAAAAAAATGTTTATTTTTCCTATGTATGGAAACTTACGGCCCACCCTGTATATATATATATATATATATATAATATATATATATATATATATGTATAGACACCATTCTGTTTCCATTTACTTCGTGGTTATTTTCATCATCATATATATATATATATATATACAGGCCCTCTCAGACGTCCAGAGAGGCCGAGGCCACTTCCAGCTTTTGAGGCCCATAGCTAAACCCATTATTACTTTCACTGCAAAACATTATATTCAAACCTGAAAGTTTCTAAATTTGAGGCCCCCCTTAAGCTTGAGTAGCTCCCCCCCTCTGATAGGCCATATATATATATATATATATATATATATATATAGATGAAAATAACCACGAAGGAAAAGGAAACACAAAATGGTGCTCAAGCGCTTTCGTCTAATGACATCCTCAGGAACACAGGATGTGTCCCAATGTTCGTGAGGATGTCATTAGACGAAAGCGCTTAAGCACCATTCTGGTTTCCACCAAATCGGTGGATCGGACGTGGCCCTGGACGGCTCGATCTCCTGACCTAACGCCCTTGGATTTCTTTTCCTGGAGCTTTATCAAATAAAATGTCTATCAAACGAGGGTTACAGATCTGCAAGATTTACGTGCTCGTATCGTAACAGCAGTTACAAAAATAACCCCTGTCATGCTCCAAAATGTGTTCCACAATGCTGCTGACAGATTCGAACTCTGAGATAATGATGGTGCTCATGTAGAATCATATGCTTAAGTATTCATTAAATAAACCTTAGCCCCCCTGCCCATGGCCTAAACCATTAGAGGTACAGTAAAACTAAACATACCTTACAAAAGAGAATTTAATCCTGCATTTAATGAGAAACAATTAAAACTTGGTGTTCCCGCCATTGGCTTCCAAGACAGCCTGAATTCGCTTTGGGTAGCTTGTCAAAAGTGACGTGAATAGATCTTGATCGTTACGCAAATTTGCTAAAACAGTTTCAATGTGTTGCGTCATTGTATCCTTCGAAAATCGATTTGCTGCAGGTTCTTGAAACAAGAGACATTCAACCTTGTCCTTTATAACTGATCCAATGTGTTCACAGACGTTCAGGTCAGGAGAATTTCCTGGCCATTCTTCATTTCCAAAGAAATCGATCTCATGGTTCCGCAACAACTGTTGAGTGGCTAATGCCTTAAAGCAGGGGGCCTTATCGTGCAGAAGTGTGACCTGATCGACATCCATAACATTGTTTGGGTTTCTTCGAAAAGAAATGACATGCTGGGATAGAATAATATCACGAAAATACTGTCCATCCCAACTCTGACCATTTGGCTTCAGCACCCACATGAGCTTTGCAGTGAACAAAACAAACACACAACACAGTCTGCACTTTTTAATAATTGGCGATAATGTTCATTGTCATCGATTTCATCTGGTGTTGTGGCCCACACTCGATCATTTTGGTAGTTAGGCCGACGTGTTACGTAAACAAAAAATTCATCGGAGACAGCTAAATGCATGAAATCATCCACATCCCAATCTTCAAGATAATGGGCAAATACATTCTGTCATCGATGTTAAGTTGAGTTTTTCTTGGCTTTGGAAGTTCATGCCAAGGCTTTAAACCTTGCCTATGACGTACAGTCGAATGATCTCACCACTAACGATCTTTCCTCTCAACACTTCGATCTCTCTAGGAAGTTTAGCACAGCTGTTTTTCCGCTTACGCGTACCGCTTTCAATGATGTCTTTTGTTTCCTGAGAGAGTGGCAAATTTGGGCGCCCAGATTTGGTTGTATCCATTTCACATTCATCCAAAGTTTTATTCCAATTTCTTTTGACGAAGTCCTCACTTCTTCGCAACTTTTTGGCAACCCATGAACGTGTTATAAAGGTGGCTCCAGCATCACGAGCTTCCCGAAGTGTTATGCTCGTATGCGATCTATCACACTTTGCCTCTCCGAATCACCAATTAATTGAGAAGCCATTATATTATCACTTTATCAGCTAGAGTAATTTTAATACCAGCAATAAAGAATTTTATCTATTTTTATAATCACTAAAAACTATTTCGATATAAGTAAACATGTAAGCTGCAAATGGGGGGGGCTAAGGTTTTTTGGAACCCCTTATGCCTTCTATTATATTGTTATTGAATTTGACCACTTTGCTACGTTTTCAATGAAATAGACAGGGACCTTATAAACACCCTGTGTATTACTAGGAAGTGCAAAATAATCATTGTTGCTTGGTTCGCATGATGGCAGTCTTCTTCGTTCGTAACAAGAAGACCTTCCGGTGATCTTCAACGACTTTTAGAAGGAACTGCTTCTGCTCTTCGCTGCGCGTGAGAGATGCATTGAACTCCTGGATGAGTGCAACACCGCGTTCTGCAAGGTCGTTCATCACTTTCACCAACCGGACAGTAGCCTAGCTCCTCCTGTATGATTCATGGACTGGCCAAAGTGTTGGATCCTCCTCTAAGAAATCTGAGGCAGTTCAAGTATTTCAAAAAATTCAGAGTTGACAGTGACGAAATCGTGTAATTCTTTCCCACATGCCTGACCAACTGGAGAGATCCGTTTAGGGGGCAAAGGGTTGGCAAAGAATAAAAATTTGGAATAGAATTCCACCTCTATGAAATAAAACCACCATATATATATATATATATATATATATATATATATATGGTGTAGTGGTTAGCGTCGCTGACTACGAATCCATCGGCGGCGGGATCGAGACCCTGTGGCGGCAGTTGACGCGCAGCAAAACCCAGCTGTCTTCCTTCCACACAATAAAGAAATTGGTTGGTAGATAAATGGGTACACTGGATAGCCTAGTGATTAAGACGCTGGGCTGCTGGTGGGGCATGGTTCGGATTCCACGTTAAATTGTAAGTTTAAGATAGAGTGACAAGCTTGACCTTCCTCAGAACGAACAATTTGGGCGGAAGCAAAAGCAAGGTAACCAAGGTATAATGGGTTTTGAAAAAATTACTGCTCCAGTTCGGACTGTCTTCGACCCCTATGCAGCACCCCACCTCATTTTGGTTTTTTCTTTGGTACCCATTTATCTGTCAAAGAAGGGAAGGATGAATAACTGGGAAAGCAGAGTGCCACCTGTCTGCGACGGGAATTGAACCCGAGCCGATGGATTCGTAGTCAGCGGGGCTTATATGTGTATATATATATATATATATATATATATATATATAATGAAGAACCACGAAGGAAAGGAAACACAGAATGGTGCTCAAGCGCTTTCGTCTAATGACATCCTCAGGAACACTGAAGTAAATAGAGTTCTAGACTATATATAGGTCACAAAAAAAAAATATATATATATATATATATATATATATATATATATATGTAATAAATATAGAAATAAAAATTGTGGGAGGAGCATACAAATTTGTAAGGAAAACTACCAATTTTAGCACTTTGCCCTTCTGTCTAAATCTGTTCTGAATGAATTCAAAACAACAGGATCAAGTGGATTGTTTACAACCAATTTTATAGATAATGCTTGAATTATATATACTGTAGGTCACAAAAAATAAAAAATAAAAATAAATTGAAAATAAAAATTGTAGGAGGAGCATACAAATTTATAAGGGAAAACTAACAAGATTTTAGCACTTTGCCCTTCTTGTCTAAATCCGTTCTGAACGAATTCAAAACAACAGGATCAAGTGGAAAAAGACCCTGACTCATGTTAAAATTATTTGTAAGTTGAATAATAGCAGACTCAAGAATATTTCTATTAACAATGTTGCTAGAGTGAAACAAAACTGAAGCACTATTCCAATCAATACAGTGGAATAACTCTGACGAAGGGACAAAAAAGGGCACTGGACGACTGTCCCCATTCTAACGGAATATTGATGCTGTTTTACACGCGTGTGCAAATCCTTTCTCGTCTGACCAATGTAAAAGGAATCACATTGTTTACGACCAAACCGTTTAGAAAGGATTAAGACAAGAAGGGCAAAGTGCTAAAATTGGTAGTTTTCCTTACAAATTTGTATGCTCCTCCCCAATTTTTATTTCTATATTTTATTATATATATATATTATATATATATATATTTTTTTTTTTGTGACCTATATAGTGT
>JAJOZX010004875.1:325000-373819 GCA_023014485.1 Bathynomus jamesi | reverse complement strand
AAAAATATTTCCACAAAAGTTAAAAACTATTTAACCTGTATCTTTTCAAATCCTACGCTGACTTATTGCCGTCCTTTAACATTTTATTTTGTTTTTCGTTTTACTTCGTATTCTAATACACGCTCCTGGACCCATGGTAAATCTTGTAATAATAATTTTGATCTTGTAACCCGTTTAAAATCAGGATTCAGATCCTCATCTCTCTCGCCTTCTTGTTTATTCGTATCTGATAAACCTTTATAAAAATAGTAAAATTTCCACTCTCCTCCCCAGACGTTATACCTAATCTCATGGCTACCTCACTAATATCGACTTCGGTATTTTGTTCTCTTACCTCTTTCCTCTCTATATGTCCATCCTCAGATTCACTCAAAATTAGTTCCGAGGAGCATAACGTGTACGCTTCTTTCACTTGAGGTAAACTATTCGCATGTTCTATTTTACTACTACACAAGTCTAAAGCCTCACTCCATCTCCTCTCGTCTATTATGCTTCTTTCTTCGTCCTCTCCAAAATCGCTGAAATCCTCCTGGAACGTCTCGAACCAATCCCCCATCTCGAAATCAAATGGAAGTACTGTACTTCCTCCTTCAACCTGAACTGCCACCTCTCTTGTACTGGATTCTGTCTGAATTGACTTATGAGCCACCTTTACCTGGTTAACCTTACAAACAGCCAACTTTTTGCACGTACTCCACTGAATTCGACGAGGTGGATTCTGTCTTACTCTGGTGGAAATTAACTGCCTCTCACCTGCAGACTCCTCGGATTCTGCAAGTTCACCATCATACCTGTACCCAAATTTAATACCGGAATCCATTTTCGATCCATGAACATAAGGATGCCTTTCCTCTTCAAAACATCCCCGCTCAGGCTCTAACCTCTCATACACACCTTTCTGTCGCTCCCAGTATTCACGAAGATACAAAGGCGGATCCACCCACAACTTTAAATGAGAAAAGTGGACATTCATTCGTCTTCCTTGACCCTCAATTACATAAGCCATACCCCTTGACAACACTTCCACCACTGTGAATGGACCTTCATACCTGCCTTCCATCTTTCTTTCCAATGATCTGTCAACTGTTACAATCTTTTTCTTTACTTTCACACCCTTCCCATACGGTACCCAATTAGGATGGCCTTCCCGCCACTGCATTTGTTCCTCTTGTGTAACTGGTAACATTTTCCCTCTCTCATGAATTTCACACAGTATTTTCTCAGCCGGAGTCATTCCAATTTCCGCATGGAGCGTGTTATTGTAGACTAAGATTGCTCTAGGCAGCCAAACATCCCAGTCATACCCCTTTTCACACAAATTCCTCAAGAATTCCGCTAACGTTCTATTCACTCTCTCTATTGCACCATTCGCAGCAGGTTTATATGGACTACTATACACATGCCCAATTCCAAATTTTTCTAGCATAGTAGTAAAACACTCGCTCCTAAATTCTTTTCCATTATCGGAAAGAATCTTTGAAGGAATACGTACAAAACTGGGTAAGACATGCTCTTCAAAAGCTTTAGTTACACATTTGGCAGTCTTATCTCTCAATGGTTTTATTACTGCCCATTTACTACAATGGTCAACTGCAACTAAGCATGCAACATAACCTCTCGGTGTCTTAGGCAAGGCTAACAAATCTACAGCTACAAGTTCAAAGGGTACTTTACCTCTATCTTCCATATTGGGGGATATACCACTTGGTGACCAATCTTCATCTTCTGGCATCTTTCACACGTTCTACACACGTCATTGACTATCATATATAGTTTAGGGTGCCATACATACTTTGAAACTACATGCAATAACTTATCTCTTCCAATGTGGGCTAACTGGTTATGAAACATAACAACTACGTGAACTAACTGCCTAAAGCCTATTACTACAGCAAACTCACTCTCACTGATTTTTCTAAACAAAACTTTATTATTCACTACCAAGTCTTTAAAATATCGTCTAAACTCTACCAACATACGGTCTTCCACCATTGTGCTACCCTTTGCAACCTTTTCTCTCAATCTACTAATTACATTAGATCTATTTTGTAACTTCAGAACCACATCCCTGGCTAACATGTTTTCAACTAAACTGAACGTCACACTGTCACTATAACTCAAATCTACATCACCATCCCCTATCTCCACATCTGATCGAATATCCTCAGTTTCCGATTCAACATTTCTACCATCTAATCCAACCGTGACATTAAAAATATCCACTGCTTGCCCTACAGTCCCATAGACTAATAACCCTTCACCAAAATCTAACTCTACACTAGCCTTAACCAAATAATTCATTCCTAACAGAAAACAACCAGGAATACAGTTATCCGGTACCACAACCAATGGTGTTGTCACTACCTGCTTGTCAGACATAATATCTAACGTTATACCTATTCGCGAATGCACACATTCTGATCCAATTCCTTTCAGTTTCACATCTATACCCAACTGTCTCATTCGAAACTCCTGAACTTTCGCCTCCTCAAACACAGATTCTCGTACCAAACTAACAGCTGAACCAGTATCCAAAAATGCACAGTAAGTGTAACCGTCAATACGAATATTTGTCCAAGCGACAAAAGCCCCATCGTGACCGCAACAATACCTATTATTAGATTCGCTCTCTTTCATAAACAAATTCATTTGCACCTCCTCGTTGTTACTTTCTAACGGTACTCCATTTTCTCTGATCTGTCCTTCCAATTTGCAATCATCCCATTCCACTCCTTCAATAACATTTTCACAGTCAAACGTTCCGTCATTCAAAACTGGATTAAAATGCACACCTGCCAAACACTGCAAATGCACACTCACTAAATCTGATCTCTCTTTCACATCGGGACCCACATACGCAACTGTACAACATGTACCATGATGTACCGAAAATTCAACCCCAAACAAATCACTAGCAACCAACAACATTTCTAGCACAGGCAGTGTTCCACATATTCGAAGGGACCGAAGATGCTTCACCTTGCCACGTCTACTGAACCCATATTTCTTATAATTCCTACTTAATGTGTCTGCCAACAACTCTCTTAAACCCTGCACACTATCAGGACACTAGGTATTCTCCTTTCATCCAACACTATTTTTAAACTTTCATACAAAGAGTTGCCTCCTCCCTGAACACGCTTAATCATCCTCAACCCTTCTGGCAGCCCTTCCAAATCCCCATTTATTATACATTCATTCTCGATGACTCCTTGACAACATCTAGACAACGCATCTGCCACAATGTTTTCACGACCTGCCTTATATCTAATCTCAAAATCATATTCACTTATATCCTCTAACGTTCTTGCCAAACGACTATCAATCATCTTCATGCTATGCAGGTAGACCAAAGGACGATGGTCTGTATAGAGGATAAAATTACGACCTAATAAAAATGGCCTAAATGCCTTTATACCCCACCTTAATGCAGTTAACTCACGTTCTATGGTCGAATACCGTTTTTCGGCAGGTGAAAATGCATGTGAATCGTAAGCTATTATCCTGTCCACCCCATCTTGCTTTTGACACAGACTAGCACCCATTCCCACACCACTTGCATCGACATATAATTCCATTCGTTCCGCACCTTCAGAAAAATCGGGGAAAGCTAACGATACAGCATCTCTCATACGTACCTTTAACTCCTCAAATGCACTTAATCGTTCCTCCGTCCATTCAATCACTTCTTTCCCCTTTCTACCAGTAATTTCACACAACGGTGCTGAGATACCAGAGCAATTTTGAATGAATTTTCTTTGAAAATTAATCAATCCCAAAAACCGACGCAAGTCACTCACCGTTTTTGGTCGTTCAAAATTAGTGACTTTATCCACATACTCAGGCAATTTAGATAAACCGTTCCGTCCTACCATGTGACCCAAAAATTTAATTTCTTCCTTCACCCATTGGCATTTACTTGGTTTGACCTTCATTCCCGCTTCTTCCAAGCGCGTTAATACTTTGTCCAACAACTCAATATGCTCACTCAAGGACTCGGACATAACCAAAATATCATCAATATACACTACCACCCGCGACCACGGCAAACCATTCAAAACTCTCTGCATTTCTCTTTGAAACCCACTTGGTGCCGTTTTTAGACCAAAACTCAAACTTTTAAATCTATATTGACCACTTACAGTTGAAAACGCAGTGAAATCGCGACTTTCCTCTTCTACAGGCATCTGGTAATAACCGCGAAGCAAATCCATGGAAGTGAAATACTTCATACCATGCAACCCAAACACCGCTTCACTCAAATTAGGCATAGGAAATCTATCTGCTTTAGTAACCACGTTCAGTTTTCTATAATCTACACATAATCGTATAGACCCATCCTTTTTACGAACTGGCACGATAGGAGAACTCCATTCAGAAGCACAGGGCTCCACAATGTCACGCATACATAACTCTCTAACCTGCTTTTCAACCTCCTCATTCATTTCTCTATTAAATCTACGTGGTCGCTGGTATATCGGAGTGTAATCATTCAATACAATCTTATATGGAGTCATACGTGCGCGCCCAATATCCGAGTCACTTTTACTAAAAACATTCCTGTGTTTCCATAACACACCCCAAACGACCTGTCGCTCTTGCTCATTAATTACATCAGACAAAGACACTTTACTCTGAAGGGATTCTTCATTCCATTCCTTACAATCATTCATTCCACCTGCTTCATGTACTAACGTGTTCACCGCGTAAGTAAATTCTTTATCGAGCTCTTCCAACTTTGCATTATCAACCATTGAATACGCAGTCGTAATCCTTGCATTTTCTTTTAATCCTAATTTACCAGGTATCAACTTTCTCACTAAAATAAAACTCTCTTCACTTTCCCAGTTAATCAAGCCAGGCCAAACTCTCAATAACTTATCAAACTTCGGATTCACAGAGTCACCATCGACAAACAACACATCAGCCCTAACAAAGGAAACATTTAACTTAAACTTATATCTAACTAAATAAAACCACCACTTTCTATAAATAAACCGATATTATATACCAATATTTCAATATACCACAATAATAACACCACTTATTATAACAGCACTATTTACCTTAAATTATGCTCCACTTTCTTAAAGATTTACAGAAATCCAAAAACTCTCAATTCTCTGACCATAATGCTTTCTATGCCAGCAGACCAAACAATACCAAGATTCCACCAGAGCAGAGTAAAGCTCTGCACGAACTTCCAGAAGGTTTTACCAAACCACCTACACATTGACCCCAATAATTAATTTTTACTCATTATGTAATACATGAAAACAAAAATACGTTATAAAATCTCTAACACTTGCGTTTCCACTTAGTATACATACTACATAGCAACCTCTCAAAATTTCCCTAAATAGTTACTGTACATAATTAAATAAAGCCGAACCAAAAAATACAGAATACAAAATTAAAAAATAATCTTTACAAAAACATGGAAAAATTACCAACACTATTACAATATACTTAGGAAGAAAAGTGTAGGTGTGGCTGTAAAGACTGTACAGTATGTAGAATGTGTGTGCACCCATTTTGGTTATTTTATTTTATATATCAATCTACAGTGTGTGTATAATATATATATATATATATATATATATATATTATATATATATATATGTGTGTGTGTGTGTGGTGTGTGTGTGTGTGTGTGTATATATACACAATTTTGTTACTGTTCCGAGATATGGAAGGTGTAACCTTCAAAATTTACCCGACACATCTGTGAATTATCACACACTTGACTTCATTTATCCTATTGCTTACACACACACAGACAGTAGTGCCAGAGAACCGAAAAAGACGTGATAAATGTTTCGGGCACAACTGCGGGTTCCTACCGTTTTTCGGCAGGTGAAAATGCATGTGAATCGTAAGCTATTATCCTGTCCACCCCATCTTGCTTTTGACACAGACTAGCACCCATTCCCACACCACTTGCATCGACATATAATTCCATTCGTTCCGCACCTTCAGAAAAATCGGGGAAAGCTAACGATACAGCATCTCTCATACGTACCTTTAACTCCTCAAATGCACTTAATCGTTCCTTCCGTCCATTCAATCACTTCTTTCCCCTTTCTACCAGTAATTCACACAACGGTGCTGAGATACCAGAGCAATTTTGAATGAATTTTCTTTGAAAATTAATCAATCCCAAAAACCGACGCAAATAGTGAGGTATTAAATAGTGAGGTATCCAGTAAAATAGCCTAATCTAACCTAACCAAATCTAAACTAACCTAACCTAACCCAATTAGGACTAACATATTTTTTTCAGACAGAAAAAATGTTTCTAGATTTTGTATATAAATTTCATTAATGTTCAGAAGTACTGAATTGCTATCTCACAAAAAAATTATCCCACTACAGCCGTAAATTATCGCATACTTAACCTCACTTATGCTAATTAAAACTTTTATACTTTTAAAACTTTTTAAAACTAATTAAAACTTTTAGACGTAATTAATTAAAAAGAGTTAAATTCGTTATTGCAAACTCACTATTTTTGCTTTGATGCTCAACTGCTCAACTGAATTTCGGTGACCAGTGACAAGATCAATGAATCTGGTTACATTTTATTACGGTTAATTTATAATTGTTATATTATTTAATAGATACATTTAACCAAGTAATTCGGCATCCAGCTGATTAATGAAGTTAGTCTTTAACCCCTTATGGACGACTGGGTCGAATTAGTACCGTTTCAAATATACGTATTTATAATCTAAACCTACAAAGAATCCTTTCTTTAAAGGATTAAACAAGATCTTTTAAAAAAAAAAGTATGAAATAATGTGGTTAAATTGTGTAAAATGTAAAGAAATGATTATCTTTTCATTTTCATTTCTTCACAAGTTGCTTATTTTGTTACGATAGTCATTTCATGAATTCGTTTCTCAGGCACAAGGAAATTGATTATAAGCATTAATATATCATCATTAACTGTTACGATTATATTTGATCGCATATCACGGTACATCATTCCGATAAATGTTAAGAATTTATAATAAAGGAATATGCAGTGTATTAAACTGGATTTCCTACAAGTCATTATGGCATACTTATAATCTGTTATAATGTTTCATATAATGCCGTTGTCAGAGTCTCCGACGTTCTAGTAAGGCAACGTTGTGGCCAATGTCGTAACACCGCTTTCGGTCGATCAGCGAAGTTAAGCGACAGTGGGTCGGATAGGAGTTGGATGGGAAACCGTCCGCTTTGTCCAGACTATGTAGCGACCCTTGGTTTGGAGAGTAGTTAGATGGGAGATCATCCTCTGCGTCCAGATTATGTAGTAACCCTTGGTTCGGATCCCACGTAAAGCTGTAGGTCCTCTCCGTCGTATGACCTTAGATATTGCGAAGGAGGTTAAACAACATCATTATGGCGTTCCAGTAAAGAGAAGAACGTGGCATCGCCCTTCAACATTATAGAACTTTAATTTTAACCTGCTACATTTTAAATGTCAGAATTATAATTTTTTCCCCTCGTTACCATTAGACCTACCTACAATATAGACTATATATATATATATTATATATATATATATATATATATATATATATATATATATAATATAGGGAATGAACTATCAGAATGGTTCCCTGAAGTTTTTTAGATACACACAGACCGTGCATTGAACAAGGAAACTCTTCTAGGAAATTAAATTCACTATAGTCCGAATAAGTATGATAAATGACAAATACTATAATTTTTTCTTTTTCATGATGCTAGCCGACGTGGGCAACGGGTCACTCGCAAAGAGGTCCCAAAATATAGCTTCCCTCACCAGCTATCTGAAAAGTAGATAGGAAACCCTAGATCCTGTCCCAAAGCTGGATCCTATCTGCTTGCAGATAGCTGGTGAGGGAAGCTATATTTTTGGGACCTCTTTGCGAGTGACCCGTTGCCCACGTCGGGTTAGTATCATGAAAAAGAAAAAACTATAGTATTTGTCATTTGCTATTACTTATTCGGACTATAGTAGATTTAATTTTCCTAGAAGAGTTCCTTGTTCCATGCACGGTCTGTGTGTATCATATATATATATGTGTGTGGTGTGTTGTGTGTGTGTGTGTGTGTGTGTGTGTGTGGTGTGTCCAAAAGGTCTTACTTAATGAGAAATGTATTACTTAATTAATTAATACCCAAACGTGCTTTGGAAAGAATGACGAACATAACATTTATGATATGGTTCCATTAAATAAATGCGTTTCCCATTGGGTAGAAACCTTTCAGAACAATATATATATCTAATATATATATATATATATATATATATATATGCAGGAAGGAGGGACCAAGGGCGAATATCCGCAAAAGCCCCCCCAGAGAAGATGTGCATATATATATATTATATATATATATATATATATATATATATATATATATATATATATATAAAATCTCCTTTATTATTGTGACTTTAGAAGCGAAGAGGCACTGTACACTTGTAGTAGTAATTATAGTTATAAATTACCCTTCGCGCACTACACAGCAAAATCTGTCAATGAATTTTTGGTGCTACTTTAGTATGCGGTCTACCTACGATTCGGCGGTCTACCTTTTAAACTATATCTTATTATCTTGTTTACTAATTGCTTGTTTACATCCGATGTCAATCGCCCTTGACGATTGGTTAGGTTTAGTCATGATATTTCGTTAGTTTTAACGAAAATATCATGACTAAAACCAAACCAATCGTAGGTAGACCGCATACTAAAGTAGCACCGAATTTTTTATTATTTTCCTTTTAAGGGATGTAGGAAGACGGTTGACTTACTCCTGGCTCCGTGGATGCGACTTCTGAGCCGTGTTGCCCCAAAGAATGTTCCCTAATTAGTTTAGTTTTAATTTTGATATCGTCATCGAACATTGGAACTGTTTTTTGCTCGAACAGCAGCTAACATCGGACCGCTTATGGACGTTGCACGGCGAACTCAGTTTGCCCGTCGGGATCGCCAATTTGAGTAAATGATAATTATTATTATTTATACATTTATTAACTCCTATCTTTTTTATCCTTTTTTCTCTCTCTCTCTCTCTCTCGCATGCATCGTGGACATATATATATATATAATTATATATCATTTTTGTTTTTTACTTCGTAATTAACGAGTGACTTTAGTTTCCAAAATAAATGGCAGTTAAAGGTTGTATCTTGTGTTAATGACTAGAGTATTTTATTTGAATTACTGAAATGTAAGTGTGCCAATAAAACCGGAATTGCAGGGGACTTGTGGTGTTTCAAAACTCCTCGTTTTCCTTCTTAAACTATTAACTTTTTATCTTAAGTTCTTTAAAAGATGTTCTACATTATTTAAATGTCCCGTCGATTGAAGATTAATAACGTAATTGGTCCAGAGCCATAATGGGCTAAGTACGCAGGTGCAACGCTTCCCTTCCATCCCCTTGACGACGGCCCTGGTTTCATAAGTTATGTACTCGTATAAATTACAACATTTTCTCTCTCTCTCTCTCTCTCTCTCTCTCTCTTTATTATATATATATATAATATATATATATATATGTAGTGTGTGTGTGTGGGTGTGGGTGGGTGGGTGGGTGCGTGCGTGCGTGCGTGCGTGCGTGCGTGCGTATGAATTAGATAAATGCAGATATTTTTTCCACAAGGTGAAATTAAATCGAAAATATATGAGGATATATTTTGCAAAAATGCGAAATAATCTGAATATTTATCACCTTTTGGTGACGAATCAAATTCTCGAAATGTTAACAAACTTTTCTCATTTCCACAAACAAAGACGACGATCTAACCTAACCTAATCTAGATGGTCATAATCCAATTTAACCTAACTTGATTTAACCGAACCTAATTAATGATACCAATAATAACTTTTTACTTATAAAGACAAATATTAAAAGGGTACTTTTCTGTTATCCCGGACCCCCGACTTTTTGCCAGTTGCCAGACTTCAATTTTGACAGAATATTTTCGTTAAAACTAACGAAAATATCACGACCTAACCAATTACCAAGGGCGTACAGTTTACCTAACCGGGCATTCAATTAACCTAATTAGTTGGTAAGGTAGTTAAGTCGTGATATTTTCGTTAGTTTTAACGAAAATATTCTGTGTCAAAATTGAAGTCTGGCAACTGGCAAAAAAAGTCTGGGGGTCCGGGATAACAGGAAAGTACCTTTAAAAGTTTCACAAACACTCAAAAATTAATAAAATCTTTTGGGACAATTTGAACAAAATATTCCCTTCTTCTGTTAAGTTTATCTTCTAAATGACCAGTAGTAATCCCTTTTGCCTCAATAGCGTTGGACAAGTAAATCCTTTTCTCCAATAATAAATTTTGGGTATATTAACGAAATGCAAGTAATGTTTATCATTTAAAAACGTTTTATTTTAAAAAAAAACGATGAAACGAAATCTCATCATTTCGAGAAAAGATTTCAAAATCAGTAAATAAAATATTCCAACCGCAGATTCGTACGTTTTTCTAAAAGTAATGAAGTACAACAAGCACTCATTAAATTGACCTCAATACTAAGGTTTGTTCCATCGACACGACATTAATTTACTTCATACTGGTTCCATTTTATACATTTAATAAAAATCTATTTTACCGATTCAAATATAGATATATATATATATATATATATATATATATATATATATATATATATATATATATATATAGTTTATGTGCTTCAACCTACATTTTTTTTAACTAAAATTTTTGAAAAATATTTTTTAATTGCGTTTCATGATAAAATGGATTTGCAACGATTGAGTTTAAATTGTTGTTGTATATTATAACAATGATGTTTATTGCTAACGAAGGTCGAACCCCGTTTTGAGTTTATATCATTTAAAGTGGAGGAGGAGGAGGAGGAGAAGGAGAGGAGGAGCAGGAGGAAGAGCAGGAGGAAGAGCAGGAAATGGTGGTGGTTTCGACCGCAATACGATTATCCTGATAAAGACGCAAGTCAAGATATCGAAAAACGTTTGTGACTTTAAAATTTAATAAATTAAACCGGAAACTACTTTGAAATTTTATTTATTAATTAATCTTATACTTTTCTTTTATGAAAACTAGTTTCGTTAGTGATGTTTGGTGTTTTTTAATTAAACCATATATAGTTTTATATGATTTTCAAAATTACTTTTGTTAATATCGGATTTTTTTAACTTTTCTCTTGTGAACCAATATCCTTCATCTGATAGGTATATATATATATATATATAGGATCAAGTAAAGATAAGCACCCCAACCTTTTTAGTTAGCTTTATAAGGCTACTAACGAAAATATCACGACCTAACCTAACCAATCGTCAAGGGCGTACAGTTGACCTAACGATTGGTTAGGTTAAGTCGTGATATTTTCGTTAGTTAGTCTTATAAAGCTAACTAAAAAAGGTTGGGGGTGCTTATCTTTACTTGATCCTATATATATATACCTCCCCCTTTATGGTCGTGAATCTGGTCGTGAAGTAATGAATCATAAATTTAACGATATAATAATCTCGTATTTTAATTAGGGTTCATTAGTTTTACTTCAGCGGTGGCCTCAGAAATAGACAATTTCAGTACACTGTAAATATTGAAGATATGAATAAACTCAAGGTCGAGATTATTTAACCCTTGAAAAATTGTATATCTGTCAAAGAAAATATGAAGAAGTACCGTTACAGTCTTAAGATATAAAATATAGATTTTTGTACTGTATTTTTGTATTTTTTTATTAATAATATTTGTCATATGAACTATATATAGTCTGCCAATAAACCTTTTCATTTTCATTTAATTTTTTTAATGAAAGTTTATGTTTCATATCCTAAGACTGCTCATTTAATTACTTCATTTTAATACGTTCATGACGCGTAAATTTCATTCTCAGAAATTTATTGTTTATTTTTCACTTTTAAAACAATTAACTATGTTGATGCAGACCCTTGTAATGCTATTTAGATGTATAGTTGCGAATAGGGTGTCCATACGTCCCGGTTTCCAGAGAGCTGTCCCGGTTTCCAGAGAGCTGTCCCGGTTTTTTCGGAACAAAAAAAAAATGACTAAGGTGTGTATTATTATATTTAGCGTTCATTTAATCTGTTAAAAAGTGTTTCCAAAATAAGCCTATAGGCTATAGGGCATAGATCCGCCCCTGTCCTGGTTTTTCCAAGCACAAATGTGGACACCCGAGTTGCTAAGGAAAGTTCTCTTTTCTGTCTGAATATAAATCTTTAATTTTGTAAGTAACAAGAAGTTATTAAATCTTTAATAGTATTTGTAGTTTTAAGTACAGATTAGTGGGAGATTTAGAGCCACATGATTGGGTGAAAATAATACGTTTTTCACTAAGCCCCGCCCTTCATTTTTAGGTACACATACTCGGACCTCGCTAATTCGACACTCAGTATTTCGGATATCGCGATAATTCGGCTATTTTTCTGCGTGTCGAAATATCAGGCAAATTTCGGAAGATTTGGTGAAATTTGCCTGATATTTCGACAAGCAGAAAAATAGCCGAATTATCCCGATATCCGAAAAACCGAGTGTCGAATTAGCGAGGTCCGAGTGTATTATATGCGAAATATAATAAATATATAACAGTGTTTATGAAAACTGTTATCGTATATGAACTGCGCGTTATAACTACGTACGTAAAATGTAAACAGTAATCTGCTTTTCAACGGGTTTGTTAAATATTTGGGAAGAAATAACTGGGGTAACTTCCCGGTGCCTTCCTCAGTAGGTAAAGTTATTTACTCCAGCAGAAGTTGGTACGCCGGCTGCACCGATATTCGAACCTACTATGTCCAGTGGATTCGTAACCAGCGACGCCAATTACAACACCACCAAGGTGCTATAACTGCGTGTGTGTGTGTGTGTGTGTGTTTACTTATTCAATAGTTCATTTTATTTTTATGCAAGGAGGGACCATAGCGGAAGAAGAGAGACAAAATCAAGGTCCAAAGTTTTCGAGATGTCTGGACATTAGGCATCTTCCCCTTTTTGCCCTTCAAATTTATTTGCATAACAATTTGATTCAAATCAGTACTACTTTTAGCACAATCTCATATTTATTTCTTTTAGCAGTAAAAGACATCAATTATGCATACAAAATCTGCACGGGTATTTTCATTCATGAATATAGTAATTTTCAGCCTATAGTAAGGTGAATTGTTTACATCAGCTATTCCCCAACCTGTGGGGTTTATTTTAATGACTTTTTTCAAAAGTAATATTAGTTTCCGACTGTTGGTTTACATACTATCCAATTTGCCGACCAGGCAGATTTCAAATTATTAACGGCAATCAAGATTTTGATTCAGTCCAAATGTTGATGAATATCATTAGAAGAAGTATAATTTTTTAGATAAAGCTGAAAATTCAAGATTGAACACCACAGTGCCCTCCCTACAGCTTTGGTTAAGTGGTGTCACCTTCCTTCCCTAATGGTGGTACTTGGAAAAGCATGTTGGCAAAAGGTGGTACGTCGAACTAAAAAGACTGGGAACCCCCTGGTTTATATAAAATGATTACTGTTACACAAATCCCTTAACCACTTGAGTCCTTTGACGTACAGTGAGTAGTACGCCAAAGCAACCAGTATAAAATATCACATATTTTGCGCGGAGGAGTGAAGGGGTAAAGTCCTTAATTTTTTTGTCTTGGAACCACTGTATATTCACACTCAAGTTACGATAGGATGTTCAACGCTACAACAACAATACTCAGACGTGTTTTGGCTGTTTGTTCTTTTCTTTTAACGAATGTGTCATTGCATATCCATCGTCTTCATTCATTAAGACAAAAATTCAAAGCTATTCATGGCAGGAATTCATGACAATATTTTAGGTAAACAGTTATTTCTCATATCAGAGTATGGAAATTATTGTGGAAATGCGACAAGTAACACCGTGTACAATATATACCAATAAAAGACATAAATATCAAATTGCATCGCAACTTACACATAGTTTGGACAACGCAGTTTTGTGGACACTTCCAACTTTCGATGTTAAATTTATTTCATACACTTCAGTTAACCGAGGTTTTATTATATTTAACAATAACAAACTATTCTATGGCTTGTCAGTGAGAGTTAACTGTTTACATTTTTGTTATAATCTTAATTTCTAGACGATCATTATTAAAATAACAAAAACATGTCTGGGTTGGATTGACATGCGGCACGTACAGATCTTGTGATGAGAGTGTGTGTGTATATATATATATATATATATATTATATATATATATATATATATATATATATATATATATATATATATATATATATATATATATATATATATACTATATATATATATACAATAGTACATAAACACAAGTTGCAAAACTGTAACTTCATATAAATATCATCTCCGAAACAGGCTAAACATTATGATTCACCATTGCAACGTGCAAAACAATTAAACAATTTTGATTTATAGTTTGATACTACGAATTGGAAACTAAATAATTTATAAAAAGTTATAAAAAGTTGCGGTTGTTTACCTAGGTTATATATATATATATATATATATATATTAGGGATGTCACGGGTACCCGATCGGGTAATGTACAACTCGATGATACCCGACCCGATCGGGTAATTGCTAAAAAATCGGGTACGGGTAGTAAAAACGAAATTCTAATTTAATTTTAATTTTATTGTTTTGCAGGTTTTCTTGATATATTTTTGGTATATTTTTTAACGAAACATTCAAAATGGCAAATCGTAGTATGGTTTGGGACTATTTTCTCATTGATAAATTAGATAATAGTAAAGCCAAGTGCTTCAACTGCACACAGTTAATAAGTCGCGGTACTAAACCAACAAATTTTTGAACGTCTTCAGTACCCGATCGGGTATTACACTTCGGGTACCCGTACCCGATTGCCCGGTAAAAGCGCTACCCGTTGCATCCCTAATATATAATATATATTATTATATATATATATATATATAATATATATTCTGATAGAGTTGTTTAACCTTTTCCATAACATTTAATGTTGTATAACGGAGAGGACCTACAGCTGTACGTGGAATTCGAACCACGGGTCGCAACATAATCTGGACGCAGAGAGTTCTCCATCCAACTAGTACGCAGACCCAGTATACAGCGTGTGTTGTGTGTGTGTGTGTGGTGTGTGTGTGTGTGTGTGTGGTGTGTATATATATATATATATATATATATATATATATATATTATACGTATATATAATATTGATGTCACGGTAGCCAACATACCTCAAAGAACTTTTAGACTAAATTAGTAATAACAATTTTAAATGGGGAAACGCTCTCATCTCATTAACCCAGTGGTTTCCAAACTGTGGGGCTCGCCCCCTTGGGTGTTTGGAAAATACTACATTAACTGGATTATGATGTAACATTTAAAATTAGAACTTGTACTATTTCATTGTCATGGTCTAATAACGAAATCTTTTTGGGGGCTCTCTTCTTCTATTAGTGGGGGTGGGGAGCGGGCGTCTTTGCGGGCATTCGCCCTTGACATCCTCCTTCCTGCATAAAAATTCAAAACTGCCTATTAACCTATATACAAACTAGACAAAATTTTAGTCGAAATTTTAGACTCAATTTTAATTTTAAAAAGCGTATTAATTTTAATTTATAATTTAATATCAACATTTGTGTAACGAAATTAAAAAAAAAAAAAAAAAAATTTAAATAATATTGGAAAAATTTAGCTGTTTACTTTCTAAAGGAGGTTCGAGTCTATTCACTCATGGATGAATGTCCATTGCATCGAATATTAGTACAATAATATAAATTAATATTGTATTCAAATAAATAAGGAAGCGACCATTGGTATGCAGTAAAAATTAACGAGGAAATGTAATGTTGGGGAGTTCTCATGTTCGAATAAGACGGCTTTCTCCTATAAAGAAGCTGAAATAATAACAATGATAAAAACACTTATATGATTTGTGTGTTTTCTTTGATTCATATGAAATTATGATAATTTCGCATTGTGTGTGTATATATATATATATATATATATATATATATATATAAACCTCGTTAACCTCGTTGCTGTTTCGTGCGTTGGTCTCTCTTCACACGAGGGTCAAGCTGGTGGCCCCCGCCTCTAGGTCTGGCTTGGTGAAGGAGCAAGTTGCTTTCTTGCGCTCTCCACCGTACTTAGCCAGGTACACCGGGCTCATCTGGTACCATCCTGAGCCAGGCATCTAGTCTTCTCTTGAAGACTTCACCTTTGACCCCTGTAATGTTTCTGAGGTCCTTAGGAAGTTGGTTAAAAAGTCTTGGCCCCCTGACAACCAAGCTGTTTTCCTTCAGTGTTGAGGAGGTCCCTTGTCGGGTCTTTAATTTGTGAACAATACATCCTGCCTTTCCTATTTTCCAGTGTTGTTTGAATGGTAATTGGGTTTAGTTTTAGGTTTGGTACCAGTTTTTCGATAATTTTCGATAATTTTCTTCTTTCCAGGGAGTACAGATTTAGTTTACGTAGTCTTTCCCAGTAGTTGAGTTCTTTGCAGCCATCAATCTTTGCTGTGAAATGTCTCTGAGTTTCTTCTAATTTATTAGTTTCTTCCTTCTTACATGAGGATTGAGGACGTCAAAACTGAGCAGTATTCAAGTTTTGGTATGATCAGTGTTTTTAACAGGGGAATCATTACTGTCCTGTCCCTTCTTCTGAACGTTCTTAGTACCTGTCCCGCGACTCTTTTTGCTTTATTTATCTCGATCTGATTTTGTGTTTCGAATTTGGCATCATCGGTCATTATTACCCCCAGATCGATCGCTTTCGTGCTTCTCTGAATTTCCTGTCCATCTGGAGCATAATATGCAGTCTAAGTTCCTCTTTTCTACCATATCTGAAGAGCTGAAATTTCTCGGTGTTAAATGTCATGTTGTTTTGTTGTCTTCTGATCATTTGTATATTTTGTTCGTGTCCCTCTGCAAAGCCTCCACTTCATTTACATCGTTGATTTTTCTGCTGATCTTTGTATCGTCTGCAAAGGATGTTACTATACTGTTGCTGTTTACTCCGCTATCTATGTCTGATAGCATGATAATGAACAGGAGTGGGGACAGTACTGTACCTTGTGGTATTGAACTGCGTACTTCTGATTCTGATGAGGATACACCTTGAATTTTGATGATCTGTACACGTTCTCTGAGAAAGTTGTAGGTCCATTTTCCCACTTTGCCTGTTATTCCCATATATTTCATTTTATGCGCTATTATACTGTGATTTGTCGAAAGCTTCAGCAAAATCCGTGTAAGGGTTTCCAAAAAACCTTAGCCCCCCCCCATTTGCAGCTTACATGTTTACTTATATCGAAATAGTTTTTAGTGATTATAAAAATATATAAAATTCTTTATTTATTGCAGGTATTAAAATTGCTCTAGCTGATAAAGTGATAATATAATGGCTTCTCAATTAATTGGTGATTCGGAGAGGCAACGTGTGATAGATCGCATACGAGCAATAACATTTCGGGAAGCTCGTGATGCTGGAGCCACCTTTATAACACGTTCATGGGTTGCCAAAAAGTTGCGAAGAAGTGAGGACTTCGTCAAAGAAATTGGAATAAAACTTTGGATGAATGTGAAATGGATACAACCAAATCTGGGCGCCCAAATTTGCCACTCTCTCAGGAAACAAAGGACATCATTGAAAGCGGTACGCGTAAGCGGAAAAACAGCTGTGCTAAACTTTCTAGAGAGATCGAAGTGTTGAGAGGAAAGATCGTTAGTGGTGAGATCATTCGACTGTACCGTCATAGGCAAGGTTTAAAGCCTTGGCATGAACTTCCAAAGCCAAGAAAAACTGAACTTAACATCGATGACATAATGTGGTTTGCCCATTATCTTGAAGATTGGGATGTGGATGATTTCATGCATTTAGCTGTCTCCGATGAATTTTTTGTTTACGTAACACGTCGGCCTAACTACCAAAATGATCGAGTGTGGGCCACAACACCAGATGAAATCGATGACAATGAACATTATCGCGAATTATTAAAAAGTCCAGACTGTGTTGGTGTGTTTGTTTTGTTCACTGCAAAGAAGCTCATGTGGGTGCTGAAGCCAAATGGTCAGAGTTGGGATGGACAGTATTTTCGTGATATTATTCTATTCCAGCATGTCATTCCGTTTCTAAGAAACCCAAACAATGTTATGGATGTCGATCAGGTCACACTTCTGCACGATAAGGCCCCCTGCTTTAAGGCATTAGCCACTCAACAGTTGTTGCGGAACCATGAGATCGATTTCTTTGGAAATGAAGAATGGCCAGGAAATTCTCCTGACCTGAACGTTTGTGAACACATTGGATCAGTTATAAAGGACAAGGTTGAATGTCTCTTGTTTCAAGAACCTGCAACAAATCGATTTTCGAAGGATACAATGACGCAACACATTGAAACTGTTTTAGCAAATTTGCGTAACGATCAAGATCTATTCACGTCACTTTTGGCAAGCTACCCAAAGCGAATTCAGGCTGTCTTGGAAGCCAATGGCGGGAACACCAAGTTTTAATTGTTTCTCATTAAATGCAGGATTAAATTCTCTTTTGTAAGGTATGTTTAGTTTTACTGTACCTCTAATGGTTTAGGCCATGGGCGGGGGGGGGGGCTAAGGTTTATTGGAGCCCCGTATATGACATCGTAGTTGTCATTGCCTTCCAGTGCATCTATGATATTGTTGTAGTGTTCTATTAGTTGTGATAGGCATGAGCTACCTGATCGGAATCCATGTTGATTTTCGTTGAATCTTTCCAGTGTCTCCCAAAAATCATAAATTTTATCTCTAACTATTCTTTCAAATACTTTGGTGAGGTGGGACGTCAATGACACTAGTTTATAATGCTTTGCTTGAGATCTGTCCCCTCCTTTATATATAGGACAATGTTTGCTCTTTTCAAGATGCTCGTATTTCCCCGGTGTCTAGGGATTTTCTCCATGTCCAGTATAAAGGTGTAGCTATATATATATATTGAGAAGGAAATAGAGAGACAGAAAGATAGACGAAATAGATAGATTGGTACATAGCTATCTAACGACCGCTTTTAATTTTTCTCGAACCCCAAAACTTGTAAGAAAGCAGAATCTTTCTTCAATTGTGCTTCCTGTGGAGCGAATGAAAAAAATACTTTCTCAAATGCTTTGAACCATTGACTAAAGGCTCGTGCTTATGAAAAGCATGAGGGAAGAATAATGAAGCCTTTTTCAAAACGAGAATTTTGTATTGATTAAATTTATGAGTTGAAAAAAAGTTTTGTTTTCTAAAAAAAATTATACATTGAAAAGAGAAAGTGTTTGCATAACTTTTTTTTTTACTTTTTACTTTTTACTTTTAACTTTTCTCCTGCAGATAAATAATAAGGTATTTTGACCTAGAAACGTTTTGGGGTGAATATATCTGCTTCACTATTATTTTTATTCTTATTTTTCTCCTTTTTCTTCTTCTTCTTCTTTTTCTCTTTCTTCTTCTTAGTAGTAGTACTAGTAGTAGTAGTAGTAGTAGTAGTAGTAGTAGTAGTAGTGCTTTCTTTATTGGAATGGATGTCTTTAAAACATTTAAAAAAATTATTTATAGTAATATTTTTACATAATACATATATAAATTCAATATTACACAGAAAACTTATTTCATTAATAATAGCATTATATTATTGCTTTTATACGTGTCTCTCATTGTTTGATCAGAGAAGTGTAGTTTAAAGGTTTAACCTTTGATAACTTCACTATGCAATTCCTCCTTAATTAATTACATTGCACTCGTAAACTCAACCATGCTTCGTGCATACCTCAGAAATGATTTACTCTGCAACATTGTTTAAATATTTACAATGACTGCTTTGTAAATTGATACATAACGATGCAACTGACCAAATAACTAAGGTCCTTGTTAAATTAACAATTTTTTTCTCTAACTGATAGGTAAAAAGGAAAAGAATACTGAGGGAAAGGCGGAAGTGACAGTAATGAGAAGGAACGGAAAAGAAAGGAAGCTTAAAGGAAAAAATACAGGGAAATAGGAAGAGCAACGAAGAAATCAGAGGTAATCAAAGAAAATGGAAAAAAATGGAGGAGTAAAGCGAAGAAAGCAAATAATGCAAAGGCTAGGAAGTAAATAATGCAAAGGGCGGAATACAGGAAAGACGACGAAAGATATAGTTGAGGTTAAAGGATGAGTCAGAAGGAGGAAAGGATACTGACATATAAAGGCTAAGAAGGGCAAAGAATTGATAGGAATGGGAAAAAAATGAAAGAACAAGCAATCAGGACATGTGTATAAATGGATATTTCTTAATAAACTTTTACTGAACCTGACAAATTCATCTCGTATGATTATTACCACAAAACAAAAATACAAACTACCAAAACAGATTGGGAATACTACTCTTGCATGGGTGAATGAAGTTAAAATGTTTGGCATTAATATAGACAAAAAATAAATAAATTTCAAAAGTCATGTACAATATATCAATATCCAAAACATCAAGATTTCCATTCACATTATTTAAACTAAATAAGGCTCTTCCGTCATCATTATAACACAATACTCCCCCAGAGATTTTATTTCCAAACCAAACTACCCTGTATTATTCCCTGTATTATTCCTTCATCCACCCAAATTTATTATATTGCATTACAACATGCACTGACAAAAATAATTCACTTTGTTTGACCTTACCCTCCAGTTCATTGCCAGCAATATTTATAAGTACAGTAACACAAATGCAGATATTTGAAATTATTGTTGATACTTGTTAATATCTTCTATCACTAACATTATCTTATTTTGGGTCAGTGCTCTCATCCAACTTGGCTAGAGTCATTTAGATTCAATAATTGGTATTGACAAAGAAGCAATTTTTTTTAAAACATCATTGATGCTATAACACAGTAGATGTTGTCTAAGTCAAAAGTGTCATATTTTTTTATCACTTTGTGATTGAGTGAAACTGAATCATCACATCAGTTTTTATAACTATATATAATATATATATCTGATACAACTGAGGTGTGTATATATATACTGTAGATATATAATAATAATAATAATAATAATAATAATAATAGTATCTTTCCTCCTATCTATCATCTTTCCTCCTGTCTCTGACCTCCCATCTTTCAAACGCAGTGTGTTCAGGCATCTCGAAAACCCCGGACCTTCATTTTGGTTCTCTTCTTCTTCTATAGGGGTGCTGGCATTCGCCCTTGGCCCTTTCTTCCTGCATAAAAAAGAAATAAAATAATAATAAATAAATAAATACATAAATAAATAAAACCCACTTATTACAGAGTTACCACTCAAAGAGAATTTTCTTTAATCATCAGAAAGCATAATTTAAAATATAGTATTTGAATACATATATATTTCACAATATAAACAAATTCTTTAATTAGTATTTCGGTTCGTTGAAGCTAAACATACGATAAGTAAAGAAATACCCAAATAAATACACATTTTTAAAGTAATATGCAACTTCAGGCATCTATAATGCAGGCTTATAAAACATAAGCCTACATTATAGAATAGATGCCTGAAAACCTTATTTGCACTTTAAATCGAGCTGCCTATATATAAATTAGTTACCCTCGATAAAAGAAAAATATATTGCATCTATAAAGAACTTTAATATTTGTCTTTCAATTTCTTCATAAGGAATAATTAAAAACGCTTTTTCTTTTCATGTTAAATTATTAATTATGTTTACTGTTTGCATTTTGCAATGACAATGACGTATATTCGAGCTGTAGGGCATCTAATCTTTCTTTATATTCCTCGTCTTTCCTATAAATTTAAAATTCATTTGCGACTGAAGTAAAATTAACGATTGTACCTGCTTTTTATCCATTCTATGATACGATGATACTGATTGCATATTTAATTTGTACAGATCGGATTTTTTAATCAACTTGACTGCATTCATATTAATGTCGCATTGATGAGAAAAAAATTATTTCCCAAGAGCTACATTGCACTCGGGAGAATGTTAGGGGAGGGTGGATAGAATTTTTAAATCAGAGTTATATGAAAATGAAGTCGTATTGACTTTATTATCTGATGTTGTTATGACTTAATTTTGACTTCACCTTAACTTAAAAGAATTATTTCCCACGAGCTATAATATCTATGTGACCTCATTTTTTATATCAAATGAACATCATTTTTTTTTCAGTACGTGAGGTGGCTCAAAAAAAATATATAAAACAGCTTCTTTTAGAAGTCATTCATAAAAAATGTCTGTTTGAACTCTTTCAAACAATAATAACAAAGTCACATTTCCCCAATTTTCAAAGAGCTACGGTAAATATTTTAAAACTAAATGAATTATACGAATTCGCTGTTGCTGTCAATATGTTCAAAGTTATCAATAAAAATCGACATACATCACCCATTCGAAGAACATTAATCCACCCCCATCAAATTTATCATCATTATAACACTAGACTCCCCAGAGATTTTATTTCCAAACCAAACTATACAATGGAAACTACAGGAAATGCACTCTCTCTTTCAAAGGAGCAGATATATGGAATATAATTTCCATAAATAACAGACAGCGCTCATCACTAAATGCATTTCGTAAATCATTAAAAGAGTATAGCACTTTATTAGCTTCGACTGATGTATAAGTTCACTACTGCTATTATTATCATAGTAATTAATTCCCTATTTTATAATTAACTATCCCAAATGTGCTAAGCATTATTTATTTTCTATTAATATACAACTGATCATTTTACTTAAAATTGCTTAAAATAATGAAACATTACTTTGGTAAATTTTTACTTTTTGTTTTTTATTATTATTATTATTATTATTATTATTATTATTATTATTATTATTATTATTACTATTACTTGCCATTTTCACCTCTCGTACGTAATAAATAAACTGAATCTCATTAATTTTGCCTAAAAAGCCAAAAATAATTTTTTTTCTAAATAAAAGTTTTGTTTAAAAAAAAAAAAAAAAAATCCGATGCAACGAGGAGGAATGGGAGAAAAATTCGAAGAATGGAGGAAAAACTTTAAGGAATGAAGGTGTAATCGGGCGTCATCGGCGAAAACACAAGCGGAAACAAAGGTAAAGAAGGGGAAACGGGAGGAAACGAAGGTATATAAGGAGGAAATCCGGATTTAAAGAAATGGGGTGTTGAGGGGGGGGGGGGGCATAGAAGGAAATAAAAGAAATTGAACAGAAAAAACAAAACTTTTTTCCGCCGAAATATAACTAATAAAACTATATTTTATTTTGTATAATGATCCTTGGGATCAATGAAAGAAAGCTACCCCCAGCCTTCTTTAGTTAGCTTTATAAGGCTAACTAACGAAAATATCACGACCTAACCTAACCAATCGTTAGGTCAACGGTTAAATATTGTCCTAAGTCTTCACGTTTGCTTTTGTCAAATAGTTTACTTTATCCTTTAGTTAAGGCAATTGTTCCAATGTAGAAAAATGTCTCAGGAATGTCCCAACAAACCAGTGTAACATACCTGTGTCAAGCTCATTCCTTATGGCATTCCTAATGACGTCACAATGGATATGATTTTTATCACTGTATCAACTGTTTTATTGTGACATTCCTAATGACGTCACAACTGATGTGATTTTTATCACTGTATCAACTATTCCGTTGTGACATTCCTTATGACGTCATAACTGATATGATTTTTATCATATCAGTATGTGATGAACGTATCATATCACGTATATGATGAACTTTATATTAGAACACAGTTCTTTTCTAAGTGATTTTCTCCGTTTAAGATATTTAAAGTATAACCGTTCCATAATTCCGAAGATTAATGCATAATTATCGGGTTTTATCAGCACATAATTATTGAACATGATGAAAAAATCTTCATGACATGACGCCTTAATTTATATACAAAATACGTTATACTGTATAGTCTATACCAGGGGTTCTCAACCGGTGGGTAATTATCCCCAAAGGGGTAATTTGGTATATCCAGTGGGGGGGGGGGGAGTAATGGAAGTCATACATATTTTATTTAAAAGTGGTGTTTAAAGATAATTGCATGATTATAAACTGTTTCTTTAACTTTTAGTTAATTTACGCTTCATTAGGGGGTGACGGGGTGAGCACCAATGCTTCAGATGGGTAATGGAAGTAAGTGGGTTGAGAACCCCTGGACTCTATACTGTTATTTAATCTAATTCTTTTTATACGTATCCATTTATTCTAATTTTCCTTTTGGCGTATCTGCATAATATGATGTATACAGATAATTTATTTTTCATTTCAGATAAAATAAATGATTAAATATACAATAAATTAATATAAATTCAATTTTAAACAAACTTTTCCTTACTTTTACAAACAATCTTGATTTTTATGACGTCCTAAAACTAAGAGAAAACGTAGTTAAACCCAGAATAGAACGTGTTACAGCGAGCTTCCGAGTGCTTAGAATGATAAAATAAGATAAGTGGACTTCTCCAACAAATTTAATCCACAAGATTTTAATATGAAATAATATCAGTGATGTGGACGACTGAAAGTAAACATTATTATTATTATTATTATTATTATTGTTATTATTATTATGAACGTTTAATATAAGACTTGCCTTACGCCTAATGTTGGTTTGACCTTATCAGCAAATCAGAGTGAGCTACATACAGTATGTTTCGTAGAGAATTCGTAGAGAATCTGTGTGTGTGTGTGTGTGTGTGTGTGTTTACTTTGTATAGTCGATACTCCCGATTCTATTGGTTTGAGTGCATGACTCCTCAGGAGCAAGATGGACCTGAAGTTTGTTTTCTCACGAGGCAACACAAATGCATCCATTATAATCACAAATACATTCATATCACCTCAGGCTTGTTCTACGTAAACTGGACAGAGAACTCAGAATATCTCCAACTTCAAACCTTCCGTTTATCTTCGCTTGTCTTCATTGAATGATTGAACTCTGATATTCCGTTTATTTCAGTGGAATACTATAGTAAAGTTATACTCGTGTGTGTGTGTGTGTGTGTGTAAATATCATTTTCGATTTCGACTCCAGCTTTTTCGCTTTCAGTTTATGATTTCTAACATTTTGTTAGTTGTAGTAAACTCAAATTTTTAATATTCATATCTTTGAGTTATATATTCCTTATGAAGCCTTTTATTATTGATTTGATTTCGTATCATACTGTAAAGCGCTGCTGTTGTTATTCTTCGTCAGTAAGATTGATCTTTCGCCTTCGAAAGCTTCAGATGAAATCATACTTAAGAAATAAGTTGTAAGTTTTAAGTCACACAGTTGTCAGAATTTTTTTTTTTTTTTTTTTTTTTTTTTACTAAACCACTTCTCAGTTTGGTGTAACCCTTTTTTCTCTTCATTCGGGATATCTATCCACGCAGAGAGAGGCGAATATGTACTGTACTATATTAAAAAGATAGAACCATAAAGAAAAAGCTGATAAGTTTGCCTTTCTGATATATCTTCAGAGATAGTCTTACGAGAAGAAACGAAGTATTTATAAATAAAAAATATTTCTATCACGTCTCAATACCCTAATTTTTATTTTTTTTTTTAAGTTGTGTCTCGTGTTAGTAAATTTGAATTAAAAATATCTTAACTTTAAAAAAAAACTTTAATTTGTAAAACTTAACCAAAGGTATTCATTTCGATTTCAGTTTTATCAGTTTATCGATTCCCATCGCTGATATATATATATAATATTATATATATATATATATATATATATTATATATATATATATTATAATATATATATATATATATATATACAGGGGTTAGACAAAATAATATGAACACCCGCCGATTTCACCGGTTATCTTTACGGACTGCTCAGACACAAAGTAAACGGTCAAATGACTGGCAAACCTATTTAAATGCGTAACAGAGAGTGTATACGTCATGTTATAACCCTCACGTTGTTTTTACAGATCTGAGTGAATTATGAATTAGCAATTATGAAAGACCTGTCAGACTTCCAAAGATGGCAAATTGTCGGAGCGCGGATGGCTGGTGCATCGGTGAAGAAAACCGCTCAGATGTTCAATGTATCCAGAGGAACTGTCTCTATGGTCATGTCTGCATACCAAAACCATGGAAAGACAAGCACCGACAAATGCAATAGTGGACGCAAGAAGAAGCTGTGTGATCGAGACCGCCGGGTGCTAAAGCGCATTGTGACAAAGAACCATAAGACCACAGCTCCAAAAGTGACTGCAGAGCTTAACCAGCATCTTGCAAGCCCGGTATCGACCAGAACTGTACGTCGCGAGCTCCATGGAGCTGGATACCATGGGAGGGCTGTAATTGCCAAACCCTTCCTTTCGCACATCAACATTGAGCGGCGCAGAAAATGGTGTAATGACCATAAGAATTGGTCAATGGACCGGTGGAAGAATGTAGTCTACTCCGACGAATCCTCCTTTACGCTATTTCCATGTTCCGGTCGAGTTTACGTCTGGAGACAGCCTAAAGATGCTTATGACCCCGACTGCCTGACCCCAGCCGTTAAGCATGGAGCCGGATCTGTGATGGTTTGGGCAGCAATATCGTGGAATACTCTGGCCCAGCTGTAGTACTGCATGGTAGGGTTAACGCCCAGGTCTATCTGTCAATATTGGCTGACCAGGTCCATCCCATGGTCCAAACGCTGTTTCCCAATGGCGGCGCCGTCTTCCAGGATGATAATGCACCAATCCACACCGCTGGGGTCGTTAAAAACTGGTTTGAAGAGCATGTTAGTGAAGTAGAACGCTTGGATTGGCCTCCACAATCCCCGGATCTTAACATTATCGAGCATCTGTGGTGTCAGTTGGAGCAGCAGGTCAGAAGCCGATTCCCACCGCCGGCGTCTTTGGAGGAACTGGAGCAGGGTTTGCTCGAAGAATGGCTCAGGATTCCTCTAGCCACTGTCCAAAAGCTGTATGAATCAATTCCCCGACGCATTGCAGCTGTTATTGCCGCTAAAGGAGGACCAACTCCATATTAAGAATAAAAACCGCCATTTATCAAGGTGTTCATATTATTTTGTCCAACCCCTGTATATATATATATTATATATATATATATATATATATAGTACAGGGTGTCCGAGAATTATCTGTACAATTTTTGGCTGTTATTAAAAGTCAACCATGAAGTGTAGAAATTCCAGTGTTGTCCCATTTTACAGAGAATCTCATTAATTTTTTTCTGATACCAAGTTTTGACAAGTTTTTTAGAAATTCCAGTGTGTCCGAACATTATCTGTACAATTTCATCTTTTAATAAAATTCTTGATAACACACGTAAAATTCTTAAACAAGATTATTTAGAATCTGTATTTTCAAAAGTTTCTTTTATTAAAGTAACGTTGTTACAAACATTCGATATGTGCACCATTAGTGATTCGCAAAACATCCAATCGATACTCCAAATGTTGCCATGTACGCTGCAGCATATCCACATCAATTCGTTCGTTCAATAGCAGCTGTGATTCTTGCTTTTAAATCATCAATGTTTGTCACCCGCGTACATTTCTAAAAAACTTGTCAAAACATGGTATCAGAAAAAACTTAATGAGATTCTCTGTAAAATCGGACAACACTGGAATTTCTACACTTCATGGTTGACTTTTAATAACAGCCAAAACCTGTACAGATAATTCTCGGACACCCTGTATATATATATATATATATATATATATATATATATATATATATATATATATATATATATATATATATATACACACAAGGACAATGAAATTATGATTTGAGTTACCTTTCTAGGTATAGTCACTGTACAAGACAAATTACACACAAATAATAGAGAAGTTTACAAAAAACAGTTATGCAAGTCAAAAACAAGAATTATATAAGCGCTTGAGAATGCTTCATTGCCGAGAGATTGACAAAGGGATTAAGGCGGTGTTTAAAGAGATTCAGCGGCGATACTGTCTCGTAGAATTGTTGAAGAGATTAAAGGCTGCATCAGTGTTCATGGTCCACATTGAATGAGAAGCAAGAATCGAAGGTCGAGTGAACGGAGCAGAGCCCAAGTTTCTGTTGTTGGTCGGAAAGCGACTGAAGAAGGAGTGAGGTTGGGACACTGCTTTTATAGTCCCCGCTGAAGACGGAGTTCTCTCGAATAGTGTAATTCATATGAAATTTCACCAGTTTTTTTTTCGAACTTACATTTTATTGGCGTGGGAAGGCTGTTACAAGTATTCACCCTCCGAGCAAGGGCGAGTGAAATCTCACCGACTGCGAGATGAAATCCAGGTGCCGAGGTTTTCATGAGGTATTGGGATTTTTATCCAATGGAAGACGTCCGTGAGAGACTTGTGGTTCGCGTACATGCAAAAAAAAGAAAGCCTCTTCAGAAAGTGACGGAAATGCTTTACAAGATGGACGCTAAGGAATTTATGACTGAAGTTGTTGTACCTCATCTTCGTTGGCTGCAAAGGATTGTTGATGATTGATGTATTTCTTTCTTGGTGTGTTTTGACGACAGCTTGTTAGCATTCGCTGGGCGTCACAGCGTTGAAGACTACCTCGTGAGAGAGCTAAGGGGAGGGGGGGGAAACTCCCTCCGTTCGCCTCGGCTTGGCATTTCTATACAATTACACCTAAATATATCTGTGGCAGTTATCACTTTTTCAAAGCTATTTCGTTTACAAATTACTTTTGAGAGGTCACTCCGAGGTCACCATCTTATAGTACTATGTAAAAAGACAAGGAAACTATGATTCGAGTTACCATTCTGTTTACAGTCATAATACACAGGCAAATTAAGCACAATTTATAAAAAGGTATAAAAACAGAGATATGCAAGTGCTTCGATGCTTCAGTTTCGTGGGGCTGACGAGGAAGTTGCTGCAGTAGTAGATGTTGAGCGGCGATTGAAAGAATTGTAGGTTGCAACGGCGAGGCGATCTATGTTCAGTGAGAAGCGAGCGGAGGTCGAGCGAGGCATTCCCTTTCTCAACGGTCTTTTAATTCAGGTGTTCTTAAATTTCACCATTTTGTTTTCTCAAACTTCTATTTTATTGACGTGGTAAGGCTGATATATATATATATATATATATATATATATATATATATATATATATATATATATATATATATATATATATATATATACACGGTGAACCAAAAGTAGGTGGACAGTAGGTTGAATACGGTTTGTGTTATATTATATTATAACTATGGTGTTCATTATAACTATGGTGTTTGTGTTTTATTATATTAAATATTATAACTAAATTTATTTAAATTTTATTTTGTATTATAGTATACAAAAAAATTAAATATGTATTCTCAAAATAAACGTTATCATTTACTGTCCACCTACATTTGGTTCACCCTATATATGAAAATGAAAATGAAAAAGTTTATTGGCAGACTATAGTTCATATGACAAATATTAATAATATGAACTGACAATAGAATACAATGATAACTCAAATATTAAGGATAGAAATACAATTCATACGAAATAGTACAGTAATGTCGAAGTTAAGTCTAGCTACAGACAGACGCTTTCATACTATATATATATATATATATATATATATATGAACAGAAGGATCAACACAACGGCAAACATTTTCATTTATTTGTACTTCAGACGTTTCGACAAATCTTTTGTCATCATCAGTGAATTAAGTCTTAAAACCTTAAAACAAAAGTAAAAAGTGAAAAGTGAAAATTACATCAATACAATATTAAAACCATTAAAATTAAAACCTTAAAGAAAATGAAAATTGCATCAATACAAAATTAAAATCATTTAAATTTCATCACTATAAAAACTAAAATTAAATTAAATTACCTCAATAGGTAAATACACAATGTTTACATCCATCTCCATACTTGGCAAAGTCTAAGAGAACACTGGATGGTCAGAGGATTAGAAAGGGTATGTCTGTGAGAATCGGTTGGTTAGTTAAAAGAGTTGTAATTTGTAGGATGAGCTATTATTATTAAAGGAGGGTTTGTTTCTATAGATGTACAAAGATTCTAAAATTCGGAGTTCTGTAAGGTTATTGGATCTAGTTAAAATTTCAAACTGAGTTTTGTGAAGGGGATGGTCGTTTTCATTACTATGGTTTCTAATTGCGGATTGTGGAGGGCTACTGAGGGGACGGTTGGTACGGACTGACAAGCCCAAATGTTGATAAAGCGCACCTCCAGTTGGAGTTGAGTGCTGCCAATATACGCAGCCTTACAGCTGTCGCACGTGTATTTGTAAACAACATTGGGGCATACAGTTTTGGGGAATTCATCTTTGAACTTTAAAAAATTTGATAATTTAAGTGGGTTGACGAAGGCGAATCTAAAATTTATTTGGGGATAACTAGACTTGAGCAGTTTGGACAATTCACCTCGAATACGCAATGATAAATAACCATAAAAAGGTAATTTAATATATCTGGTTTCTTTTTGTACTGTAGTTATGGGGAGTTTAGTATCAAAAGTGTTATTTAAAAATTTCTTTAATTGGTTATCGAATAGATGAGAAGGGTAGTAATTGTTAATAAAGTACTGTTTTAAAAATTTAAATTCTTCGTTTAACGAAAAGTAATCCGAACAAATACGGTAACTTCTTGTTAATAATGTTACTATAGCACTAATCTTATTTTATAAAACATACAACTTAAATAATTGGTTCCCAAGCCAGTAAAAGTTTGTTTTCGAAATAGTGAAGTATGGAACTTATTATGAGCCCGTTTAACTAAAACATCCAGGAAAGGTAAGCTATTATTTGTTTCGTTTTCACACGTGTACTTAATATTACTATGTTGTTTATTAAGATAATCAAGAAAAAGTTTTACGTGTGAAGGATGGTTAAATATTAAGAAAGTGTCATCCACGTATCTTCTGTAATATATGGGTTTAAAACTACTAGGACAACTTTTCAACCAAATTTCTTCGTAATGGCAAAGAAATGCATTTGCTAGTGTTGGGCTTAACGGGGAACCCATAGCTACCCCATCAATTTGGCTGTAAAGGTTGCTATTAAATAAGAAAAGATTATCAAAACACACTATTTCGAGGTTTTTAAATTGAGTCTGAGTGAGGCCATTAATAAGAGTATTATCAGTAGTGAATAACTTATTCAGTATGATATTTAATGTTTCTTTTAACGGGACATTAGTAAACAATGACGAGACATCAAAACTGGCCATAGTAAGAGAATCGGCATGATTGATCTCTTTTATCTCTTTAGCAAAATCAAACGAGTTGTTAATAGAATAATCATTAAAGGTGAGTTTTGAAAGCAAGGGAACGAAGAATTTGGCTAAATTATAATTGAATGTACCACATGCCGAAAGAATAGGTCTTAGTGGGAAATTTGGCTTATGGACTTTAGGTAAACCATATAGAATTCCTGGATTAGAACCAGAAGCAAATAAAAAATTGTATGTATTGTCAGCAATAATATTACCTAATATTACCTAATATTACCTAAAGTCCATAAGCCAAATTTCCCACTAAGACCTATTCTTTCGGCATGTGGTACATTCAATTATAATTTAGCCAAATTCTTCGTTCCCTTGCTTTCAAAACTCACCTTTAATGATTATTCTATTAACAACTCGTTTGATTTTGCTAAGAGATAAAAGAGATCAATCATGCCGATTCTCTTACTATGGCCAGTTTTGATGTCTCGTCATTGTTTACTAATGTCCCGTTAAAAGAAACATTAAATATCATACTAAATAAGTTATTCACTACTGATAATACTCTTATTAATGGCCTCACTCAGACTCAATTTAAAAACCTCGAAATAGTGTGTTTTGATAATCTTTTCTTATTTAATAGCAACCTTTACAGCCAAATTGATGGGGTAGCTATGGGTTCCCCGTTAAGCCCAACACTAGCAAATGCATTTCTTTGCCATTACGAAGAAATTTGGTTGAAAAGTTGTCCTAGTAGTTTTAAACCCATATATTACAGAAGATACGTGGATGACACTTTCTTAGTATTTAACCATCCTTCACACGTAAAACTTTTTCTTGATTATCTTAATAAACAACATAGTAATATTAAGTACACGTGTGAAAACGAAACAAATAATAGCTTACCTTTCCTGGATGTTTTAGTTAAACGGGCTCATAATAAGTTCCATACTTCACTATTTCGAAAACAAACTTTTACTGGCTTGGGAACCAATTATTTAAGTTGTATGTTTTATAAATATAAGATTAGTGCTATAGTAACATTATTAACAAGAAGTTACCGTATTTGTTCGGATTACTTTTCGTTAAACGAAGAATTTAAATTTTTAAAACAGTACTTTATTAACAATTACTACCCTTCTCATCTATTCGATAACCAATTAAAGAAATTTTTAAATAACACTTTTGATACTAAACTCCCCATAACTACAGTACAAAAAGAACCAGATATATTAAATTACCTTTTGATGGTTATTTATCATTGCGTATTCGAGGTGAATTGTCCAAACTGCTCAAGTCTAGTTATCCCCAAATAAATTTTAGATTCGCCTTCGTCAACCCACTTAAATTATCAAATTTTTTAAAGTTCAAAGATGAATTCCCCAAAACTGATGCCCCAATGTTGTTTACAAATACACGTGCGACAGCTGTAAGGCTGCGTATATTGGCAGCACTCAACTCCAACTGGAGGTGCGCCTTTCTCAACATTTGGGCTTGTCAGTCCGTACCAACCGTCCCCTCAGTAGCCCTCCACAATCCGCAATTAGAAACCATAGTAATGAAAACGACCATCCCCTTCACAAAACTCAGTTTGAAATTTTAACTAGATCCAATAACCTTACAGAACTCCGAATTTTAGAATCTTTGTACATCTATAGAAACAAACCCTCCCTTAATAATAATAGCTCATCCTACAAATTACAACTCTTTTAACTAACCAACCGATTCTCACAGACATACCCTTTCTAATCCTCTGACCATCCAGTGTTCTCTTAGACTTTGCCAAGTATGGAGGTGGATGTAAACATTGTGTATTTACCTATTGAGGTAATTTAATTTAATTTTAGTTTTTATAGTGATGAAATTTAAATGATTTTAATTTTGTATTGATGCAATTTTCATTTTGCTTTAAGGTTTTAATTTTAATGGTTTTAATATTGTATTGATGTAATTTTCACTTTTCACTTTTTACTTTTGTTTTAAGGTTTTAAGACTTAATTCACTGATGATGACAAAAGATTTGTCGAAATGTCTGAAGTACAAATAAATGAAAATGTTTGCCGTTGTGTTGATCCTTCTGTTCATCTGTAAGCACCGTTTCCCTAAGGAGAAGTCAATAGCTTTGATATATATATATATATATATATATATATATATATATATATATATATATAATTATATATATTCCTTTGGGAATCGTACTCTTACGGGTATCCAAAATTCTAAAGATAAAAAGTAAACTTTTTCATGGGCACCGAACTCGTAATAATTGGATTCTACCTTTACAGCCACTGAATTCCTCAGGCCATATGTCCGTTACGAATATCTTTCTTTCACTCATTCTTCTCGGTTTCACAACCTGAAAATTGTGTATAGTGGTTCTCTTATCCTTACCGACTAATAATGGAGCTCATGTTACTAGAACGCAGATCGGTATAGTATTCTGGAAACCAACTCACTCTACCATTTCTTTTTATGAGAGAATGTTGAATTAATTACATGAAAATGCAATAAATATTGTTAATAAAATCTGTTTCAGTACTGATTCATATATATAATTTTATATATGAATCATATAAATTATAGTATATGATTCATATATAATTTTATATTTTATTTGCATTTGATATTAATTTCATTTTGTAAAGGTAATTAAAATGAATTCTTTCGTTGCATTACATGTTCGTATGAACTATTAGTAATTATAATAACTGTCGTCTCTCTACACAACTTTCGGTTTCAACACCTTCATTGTTTATACTCCAACGATAATCATGCAAATATTTCATTATAATTTAAGGCCTGAAAATATATTTGAAAATCATTTATATAAATTTAATATCTGGAGACATCTTGTATCAATAACATTTTAAACCAATAAATTAAAAAACGCGTAAAATCTATTGCAATATAACCGGGGGCTTTTTTTTTTTTTTTTTTTTACATCATTACAATAAATTTTGCTTTCACAATTTTTTTCCAGCGATTTTTCATCAAGAAACGCTTTACATTTTACATTCGAAATTATATTTATATATATAAAAAGTGGGATGAATTTCACAATTAAACACGTTAAATAAATTAATGAATTCCCTGATGAGGTGTACGGGTGAATACATGAAAAGTCTTGGGGATCAATTTTCTTTTCCTTGTGGGTTTGCATCGTGTCTATATAGTTATATAAAATGAGAAGCACATAGTTTGGCACAAAAAAAAAAGTTGGCGATATTCGAACATGTTTTACAGATATTTTTTTATTTATTGACTTAAAATGTTATTGATACAGATATCTGCAGATATTTATAGAAATAATTTCCATAAATAATCATCATGCACTGGTATAAAGTGTCATTATGAAGTTTTACTCAAATGTTCCCTTTTCTGGTGCTATTCTCTGACAATTTATTGCCAATATGGAAATGTAAATTTTTTTAATTGTTGTTGAAAATTAAGTTTTCTGATTGAAAATTTATTCTAAAAAGAGGGTGAGGCGAGTGTAATAAATGGAATTAATATAATTGTTAATTAATGAAATTTGACGTGATTATTAATTAGGAATTTGTTTTATATTAACTGCCTAGAGAGAGAGAGAAAAATTAGTTTTAAAATCCCAGTTGATAAGCCCAGAGAGCAGTTAGTTTTAAAATTTACAGTTGGCAACTCAGTGCCTCATTTTAAAACAGATTTTCGCTGAAAGCTGTGATCGCAAGACGCATTGTGCTTCATAGTGCTTTTTTAATGTAAATCTCGTTAATTATAGTCGGCTTAGACCGACTAGACCTCTCTCTCTCTTCCAATGTCATATTCATCTTAATTCCCCTACCCTTAAATGAGACACACGCTGCCGAGTCAGATAGGCAGTGTATGCGGTTAAAGGAAATTCAGTGTATAAAACTGCTAAAATTTGCGACACAGTATAAGCTCGATTCAACAAATTTCATTATAAGCAAATAAAAATCATGGTAATACAGTACAATAAAAATCATTACATTAAAAAAGAACACTAGAATAATAATATCTAAAAACATAAAGGATAAATTCATACATTTTTTTCCTGTTTTCATTAATATTTTCCCAAATAATGTTTGATCTGTATTTTTTTCAATATAAAAATATTTTTATAATCAACTCAGTTAATTATTTTTCATATAAAGCCCGACTAAAACTGTAAACTATTAGTTTATATATATATATATATATATATATATATATATATATATGAAAATTATTTCACGAAAGTAACACGTGAAAAATATTTATGATGAATAAAACCACGAAGGAAAGGAAACAAAAAAAGGTGCTCAAGCGCTTTCGTCTAATGACATCCTCAGGAACACTGAAGTACATAAAAGGTTACGGCCTATATATAGGTTACAGAAAGAAAAAAAAATAAATAACATACATACACACAAACATACATATATATATAAATTATATATATATATATATATATATATATATATATATATATATATACACACATACATACCTACACACATACATATATATATATATATATATATATATATATATATATATATATATATATATATATATATATGCAATAAACGGAGAAGTAAAAATAAAAATTAAAAATTAAAGATTAGAGGATTAACAAAGAGGCATACAGATTTGTAAGGAAATATCGATTTTTAGCACAAGATCAAATGAATTAAAAATACAAATTTATACTGGAAATCTACCCGGGTTTTAACACTTTGCCTTTTAGAGTCAAGTTTCGATATATATAATAAAATGAAGATTAAAAGTTAATAAAGTAGCGTACAAGTTTACCAAAGATTTAGCGTCCTACCCTTTTTATCTAAATTTGTTTGAAGGAATTCAAAACAACAGGATCGAGTTGAAAAAGACCTTTGTTTATGTTGAAGTTATTTGAAAGTTGGATAATGGCAGACTCAAGAATATTTCTATTGACAATGTTGCTAGAATGAAATAAAACTGAAGCATTATTCCAATCAATACAGTGGGATAACTCTGCCAAATGGACAAAAAGAGCACTGGACAACTGTCCTGTTCTAACGGAATATTGATGCTGTTTTATACGTGTGTGCAAATCCTTTCCCGTCTGACCTATGTAAAAGGAATCACATTGTTTACACCCAATTTTATAGATAATGCCTGAATTATTGGTAGGGCTATTTTTTACTATGATATTTTTAACAATATTGTTATATGAAAATACTACATTAATATCCAAAAGTTTAAGTACATTAGCAATGCCTAAAAAGCCCGGGAAAAATGGAAGTACTAAAATATTTTTTGACAAAGTACGATTGTTATTATTGACACGATAGAAAGTTCGTTGACAGTTGTCAATAATAACACTTGTACTTTGTCAAAAAATATTTTAGTACTTCCATTTTTCCCGGGCTTTTTAGGCATTGCTAATGTACTTAAACTTTTGGATATTAATGTAGTATTTTCATATAACAATATTGTGAAAAATATCATAGTAAAAAATAGCCCTACCAATAATTCAGGCATTATCTATAAAATTGGGTGTAAACAATGTGATTCCTTTTACATAGGTCAGACGGGAAAGGATTTGCACACACGTATAAAACAGCATCAATATTCCGTTAGAACAGGACAGTTGTCCAGTGCTCTTTTTGTCCATTTGTCAGAGTTATCCCACTGTATTGATTGGAATAATGCTTCAGTTTTATTTCATTCTAGCAACATTGTCAATAGAAATATTCTTGAGTCTGCCATTATCCAACTTTCAAATAACTTCAACATAAGCAAAGGTCTTTGTCAACTCGATCCTGTTGTTTTGAATTCCTTCAAAACAAATTTAGATAAAAAGGGTAGGACGCTAAATCTTTGGTAAACTTGTACGCTACTTTATTAACTTTTAATCTTCATTTTATTTTTTATATATCGAAACTTGACTCTAAAAGGCAAAGTGTTAAAACCAGGTAGATTTCCAGTATAAATTTGTATTTTTAATTCATTTGATCTTGTGCTAAAAATCGATATTTTTCCTTACAAATCTGTATGCCTCTTTGTTAATGCTCTAATCTTTAATTTTTAATTTTTATTTTTACTTCTCCGTTTATTGCATATATATATATATATATATATATATATATATATATATATATATATATATGTGTGTGTGTGTAGATATGTATGTATAGATATATATATATATATATATGTATGTTTGTGTGTATGTATGTTATTTATTTATTTTTTTTATTTCTGTAACCTATATATAGGCCGTAACCTTTTATGTACTTCAGTGTTCCTGAGGATGTCATTAGACGAAAGCGCTTGAGCACCTTTTTTTGTGTTTCCTTTCCTTCGTGGTTTTATTCATCATATATATATATATATATATATATATATATATAAATACATTCAACTGCAAAGAACACGCAGTATAAATAACGTAAAGAACGACGCTTGTATAGGAGATATTCCGCGCAAGACAAGAGAGAGGGAACGAAACAAATGGTTACCTCATTTTTTTATTTGTTTCGTTCTCTCTCTCTCGTCTTGCGCGGAATATCTCCTATACAAGCGTCGTTCTTTACTATATATTATATATATATATATATATATATATATATATATAAATGTAGCTGGAGTCAGGTTACTTGGGTTCTGTGTAACACCATAACTGCTAAATATTATAACTGCATTTTCATTCAAGTCATTGAAAGGTTTTTCCTTTTCAGTGACTTATCTAATCCTAGGACTACAGGAGATAAGGACGCGGAATGATAAAGTGCTTGGTACAGTAGAAGGGCCGTTTTTTATATCAAGCTAGGTAAGGACGCGGAACGGAAAGCATTAATTACAATAAACCAATCAAAGAGATGTTATTCACGAATCAATCACTATGCAGCTTTTTCTGGGGGGGGGTCTGGCTGTAACATCAATATTACAGTAAACCATTTTATTTAAACATTATTTACGATAAACCAATTAATTAAAACATCAGTTACAATAATCCAGTTAAAGAGATATTAGTCAATTTGCAGCTTTTTCTGTTTCTTTGCAGCTGTGGACTGTTTGGGGTCTGCCGATGTTTCCCCTTTTTTTAGCTGCATGGATTTTATCATTGAGTTCTGAAATGAAGTTCTTGGATCCGATGTTGAACATTGTGAAGGCTACGCTGGATATGCAGTTTTCAAACGTGTGGCCGTTTTGACATTTTACAGTCAATAGAGGAGCCGTGTTCTCAAACTTCTCATTATCTTCTAGTTTTTGCTTGAATACCTCCATAAAAGTGGCCCGTGACCCCTTTGTAAGATGTGCTGGCAGAGTTGGCCAGATGCTTGGGACAGCATCAGGTTTGAGTTTCTTCCTCTGTCGCAACTTTTCTTCATTGGCTGTTTTCCGATGTTTGTCATGATGTTCAATTTCGAAGTCTGATGCCTGAAAGTGCTTCTCGCGGAGGTACATGTATTTTTGTTGTTGTGGCTCCAAGTTGTCACGGTTTTTTTTTACCCATATCTTTCTTTTACCTTCATCTGTTGGGAATTTGAACATTGATGGAGCCGGCACATTTTGATTTCGTGTTTTTATCTCAGAACGATAGCCTCTTTTACAGCCAGGTGCTCAGCAGGTTTGCAACATCTTGCAATTCCTGGCCTGAAATAAAAAAAAATAGTTGATTGTAAGTATATAGGCTGCGTAGCTTATAAAGCACAATATTCACAATGACCATTCATCAGTTCAGTAAAACAACAATGTTTGTAAAGAAACTAAGTAAAGGAGTAAATAGTAACTATAATATTAATTAAAAGTTAATTAATTAAAATAGTAAATAAATATTAAAAGTAAATAAAAGAGTAAATTGAAATGAATAAATAAACGATAAATAAAATTAATATAAAACACACCAAACAAATATATAATAAGGAAATCACAAATTCTTCACATAAACATAAGTAGTATCTGCAGAAATGAACTCTTCATGTTGAAGAACCAAATCAGCTACTGTCACTAGTCTTGACGTGATCTTGAATATATATACAGAAGCGGCAGCGATGCGCGATCAGGTAGCAGACGTGTTTGGTACTGACTGAGACTGGACACAGACCGACGGCCCTTCTATTGCACCGCGCGACAGTCGTTTTCTCTCCGTTCCATGTCCTTATCTCGTGCAGTCCTAGTCTAATCTTAATTATCATTACTTAAAGAAATGCAACTTAATATGCTCTAATTAAGATTCCTTTTCACAAATATCTTTGAAACTACGCTACGAAGTAGTTCAACATTGTTTCTAACGAGCAGAAAGGCTGCAGAAACAAAACTATCTTCTTGTTGAGGCTCTGTATTTGCGAAATACCCGGGCTACATCGTAGCCAATGTCGTAACATCGCTTCCCGTTGATCAGCGAAGTTAAGCGACATTGGGTCTGGGTAGTAGTTGGATGGGAGACCGTCCTTCGTGTCTAGATTATGTAGCGACCCGTGGTTCGGATCCTACGTAAAGCTGTAGGTCCCCTCCGTCATATGACCTTAGATGTTGCGAAGGAGGTTAAACAACCCCAATCATTAGTGATGCAAACTACCGGAGTTTCTGTCACTCTCAAAAAGTGATATCTGACCGCTATTTCGTCGATGCTATTTCGTCAACTGCTTTTGAATTGTATAACTCCAGACCGACCGAAAAAGTAGAATACTGTCTCATGCGCTCATGATCTTGATAATACCTCTAAGTTATACACATTTATGAGGAATATCGAATATCTGGGACGTCATTACGATAAAGAGACACTTCTATGTGGCAGTTTTGAAAACAAAATCAAATATAGCAAAAACCTCATTAAATAGTGAAAAGTTGATACGTAGCGACATCCCGAAATATTAGACTATCTTGTCAGGTGTTACAAAAAATAGAATAAATTCATTTTGTTTATTGAGTACTGCCAATATATTAAACTTTTCTATAAAGGCTTTTCAACTTTGAATCTTAGTATTTAGTTGGTCCACTCTTAACCCTGATTTACGGCTTCCAATCGTCGTGGCATCGTGTCGACAAGCTTCTTGCATTCTTCTGTAGTTATCGATTGCCAGATTGTCGTCAAACACCTCTTCAGTTCATTAAGTGTTCCTAGTTTACGCTTCTGGACTTTCTGCTTACCAATATTCCAAAGATTTTCTATTGGACTAAGATCGGGAAAATTAGCTGGCCATTCATTATCTGAATGAATGAACGCTTGTTCTTCCCCTCAAATTAGAGTAACTGAAGAATTTGTAATGAAGGAAAATGTATTTACAAATTTGGTAAATTTCTACTCTAATACAAATATTTAGACAAAAAAATTTGAAAGTTATAAATTGGTTATAGCGTTGAAAAATATATCAGAAACAAACTGCACGGAATTACAAACTGTATGGACGAAAATCTTGTAATAAACTATAGAATAAGGTTGTATATGATACAATGTGGTGTTCTACATAAATTCTTGCTTGCCAAGCAGTGCTCTGTGGAAAACTGGTATTACACACACACATACACACACACACACACACACACAGAGCATATAACAGGATATATATATATGTACCCTATTAGCCTATGAATATGTTACAGTGTATACGAGTAATTGTCGCAGTGATATATAATAATGTTCATAAAGCGTGTAATTGAAAAGGGTAATGAAGAACTTTCATGTTGAAAATTGTCAGGGCTTGAGATGAAAAATTTGTGTTTGTCATGGCGTCGAGTTTTTAATAGTTCTTTGCCACGAATTGAGCTAAATTTCGGACAGAAATGAGTGCATGTAAATCTTACGCAGTTAGGAAGGAATTTTTTTTTTTTTTTTTGTCTAGGCATAGCAAATATAAACTAACTTTAATATATTAAATGGAATTAGTATATTTCGGGTTTACAAATAATATAAATGAACAGAAATGTAAAATAAATTACAAAGATATTTCACGGTAAAATACAGGTAATATAATTTAATGTAAATAAAACCAGGATCGACTCGTAATTTTACGTTCTGCAAAGGTTAATATATGATAACGAGTTTGTAAAAAAAAACAAAAAAAAAAACCCGAGAGATTTATGTTAACACAGTGTAATAATAATAGAATATATTTTGTTATAATATGGACACGTTTAATTTATTAAAAGATATTTCTCGAAAATACGTAGTAAAATTGTTTTAGTTTAAAGGGTAACTAAATTTAATTTAAAGAGCCAGTGTTTATTCTGTGATTTTTTTTTTTTTTATATTTCGTTAAATTACTTCCATGTTGATCGTTAACTGGATTCAGCTTTAGAATTATTGCATACACTCCCTTCTTTGCTTTATTCCAGTACGGCAATTATTCAAACACTTATACTACACGAACTACATATATACATACATACATATATATATATATATATATATATATATATATATATATATATATATATATATATATATATAATATTTAGGAGAAATCCAATGACAAGGAGAAATGTAAATGCCATGAAAAGTCTTCTTTAATGCGCAACGTTTCGAGCAATACGCTCATCTTCAGGCTGTTTAATCACAATGTGAAATTAAAATCAATATTGAATGAAAAACAAAACAGAAAATTTCTATAACCTATTCGTAAAGACAAATTTTAAAAGACTGAGAAAGAGGGTTAAATTCTAAGTTATACAGATTTACATATAAAAATTAAGAAGCTATTTTTAAATACATATAGTAAATGTGAAATTAATACACTGGAAAAATTAACAATAGTACACTGGAATAATGGAACTAGCTACCTTACACTGCAGTTTCCGAGGCTGACTAATTTGAGCAGAGACAAGAACGGGAAACACAAGAGATGGCGAGGGCGATTGGGAAGGAGGGATTATAAGGAATTGGGGAAGGAGGAGGGATCATAGCAAATTGAGGGGGACGGCAGATGAGTCAACATTCAGACTAGGGACAATGTTTTAATGAAAAGCGATTCTAAAATTCTTAGTGAGTTGGGACAAGTATTACAACCAAGAATTTTAAAATTGTCTAAAGTGACATCAATTTTACATTTAATGCTGTGTTCGCGAATACTCGAGGCTTCTTTAGTTTTTAAAATTTTACCTGTTCGGCCATTTATTCCCATATGCGAATAAAATCTAGCCCTGAGAGAGCGAACAGTGCTGCCAATGTAATTCCCAAGGAGACACCTAGGGCAGGTAAATAAATATACAACACCGCTACGCAACGAGTCAGGGGTTCGATCCTTCGCTGAGAAAAAGCTACCTAAGACGTTTTATTAATAAATGATGCGGAAATCAGTATGATAAAAAATTTCCTTAACAATTTTGTAAATTTAAGCTTAAATTCCTTATTCAAAGGACCCATTTCAGGTACCAAGAAATATTTTATATCCTTCGGCACTGTAATACATGGAAGTTGAGGGCTATAAACATTATTTAAGAAGGATCTAATTAGTTTGTCTACATATTGAACAGGAAAACTATTATTAGTAAAGTATGATCTTAGATTATTAAATTCATCATTAAGTAAGGTAAATTAGAGGTCAAATTATATCCTCTGAACAGGAGAGTTTTAATACAAGACATCTTATAGTTGAAATCAGTAAACTAAAAAAATTCATGCCCAAACCAGTGAAAGTGGGTTTCCTGTAAACTGATGTAGTAATAGAATCACCGTTTTTCGAAATTAAAAGATCTAAGAAGGGGAGGGAGCCATTTTGCTCAGTTTCCATTGTATACGTTATATTGGGGTGCAAAGAATTTAGGAAGTTAAAGAATTGTTGCGCTTGTACCGCATTATCAAAGACTGCTATCGAATCATCAACGAAGCGTCGATAGAAAATTGGCTTGAGATGAGTGGGAGATTGTCTAAAAATTACACTTTCTAAATGAGTCATAAAAAAGTCAGCTGCTAACGGTCCGACTGGTGATCCCATCCCTACCCCATCAATTTGTTGGTAAACCTTATTGTTGAAAGTGAAATAGCATTGTTTGAAGACCAATTCTAAAAGTTCCTTAAAATGAGACAATGAAAAACCATGAAAATTATCAACTGAGCTAAAAACCCTATCTAAAATAATGGCAATAGTTTCAGATACAGGTACATTTGTGAAAAGTGACTTTACATCAAAACTGACAAAAAACTTTTTTGAATCGAAGTTTTTACCAAGGAGGTCTTTTTGGAATTCAAACGAGTTATTTATAGTGTAAGCATTTTTCGCAAAGGGGGACAGGAGACGAACAACAAATTTTGCCAATTGAAAGGTGGGTAAGTTATACGAAGCTAAAATAGGACGGAGAGGTGTTCCAGCTTTATGGATTTTAGGCAGACAGTATAATTGAGCAAGATTAGCACCAGATGCGAACAACTGAGAGTAAGTATCATTTTTTATTATCTTTAAGGACTTTAGTCGTGACAGAAATCTATTAACCTGGTCTTCTAACCTTACAATGACTTTATTTACAGGTTCTAGAATTTGTTTGAATTTAGTAAGATCACTTAAGATTTCATTAGTTTTGTTTATGTAGTCCGATTTATTCAAAATAACCACTCCGTTACCCTTGTCTGGTCTAGTCACAACAATCTCCTGGTACAATCTGCGGTACAAGCGCAACAATTCTTTAACTTCCTAAATTCTTTGCACCCCAATATAACGTATACAATGGAAACTGAGCAAAATGGCTCCCTCCCCTTCTTAGATCTTTTAATTTCGAAAAACGGTGATTCTATTACTACATCAGTTTACAGGAAACCCACTTTCACTGGTTTGGGCATGAATTTTTTTAGTTTTACTGATTTCAACTATAAGATGTCTTGTATTAAAACTCTCCTGTTCAGAGGATATAATTTGACCTCTAATTTTACCTTACTTAATGATGAATTTAATAATCTAAGATCATACTTTACTAATAATAGTTTTCCTGTTCAATATGTAGACAAACTAATTAGATCCTTCTTAAATAATGTTTATAGCCCTCAACTTCCATGTATTACAGTGCCGAAGGATATAAAATATTTCTTGGTACCTGAAATGGGTCCTTTGAATAAGGAATTTAAGCTTAAATTTACAAAATTGTTAAGGAAATTTTTTTATCATACTGATTTCCGCATCATATTTATTAATAAAACGTCTTTAGGTAGCTTTTTCTCAGCGAAGGATCGAACCCCTGACTCGTTGCGTAGCGGTGTTGTATATTTATTTACCTGCCCTAGGTGTCTCCTTGGGAATTACATTGGCAGCACTGTTCGCTCTCTCAGGGCTAGATTTTATTCGCATATGGGAATAAGTGGCCGAACAGGTAAAATTTTAAAAACTAAAGAAGCCTCGAGTATTCGCGAACACAGCATTAAATGTAAAATTGATGTCACTTTAGACAATTTTAAAATTCTTGGTTGTAATACTTGTTCCAACTCATTAAGAATTTTAGAATCGCTTTTCATTAAAGCATTGTCCCCTAGTCTGAATGTTGACTCATCTGCCGTCCCCCTCAATTTGCTATGATCCCTCCTCCTTCCCAATTCCTTATAATCCCTCCTTCCCCAATCGCCCTCGCCATCTCTTGTGTTTCCCGTTCTTGTCTCTGCTCAAATTAGTCAGCCTCGGAAACTGCAGTGTAAGGTAGCTAGTTCCATTATTCCAGTGTACTATTGTTAATTTTTCCAGTGTATTAATTTCACATTTACTATATGTATTTAAAAATAGCTTCTTAATTTTTATATGTAAATCTGTATAACTTAGAATTTAACCCTCTTTTCTCAGTCTTTTAAATTTGTCTTTACGAATAGGTTATAGAAATTTTCTGTTTTGTTTTTCATTCAATATTGATTTTAATTTCACATTGTGATTAAACAGCCTGAAGATGAGCGTATTGCTCGAAACGTTGCGCATTAAAGAAGACTTTTCATGGCATTTACATTTCTCCTTGTCATTGGATTTCTCCTAAATATTAAATTGAAGCTCTGTAGAAGCAACCCGCATGATTATATATATATATATATATTACTGGAATACATTTTTATATACATGCATAAAGAACATGTTTTTGCAAAGAAGGAAATATATTGTAAGTGGTACAGAATTGCATAATTTTAAGCATTGTTTCCTGTTACTGAAAGGGAAATGGAATCAGGTAAAAAATTACATACATAAAATTTCAGACTTTATTTTTAAATTAAATTAATTTTATAGATTTTTTATTTATTTTAATTCCTCAGTCATCACAGAAATTTCCTTGTTCTTATTTTGATGTTTATTATATGTTAATAGAATTTAAAAATTTATTCGCACTTTGAGTTATTTCATTCAATTCAATTCAGTTTGATTGTTCTATGTATACACATGTACAGAATATATATTAGGTGTAACAAGAGACTTCCTTACACGTGTGTATATATATGTTGTGTGTGTGTGTGTGTGTATATATGTATATGTGTATATATATATATATATATATATATATATATAAAACAGTTCGACAATTAATGCATTCCTAAACATACAAAACATAGTGATCAAGTAAAGATAAGCACCCCCAGCCTTCTTTAATTAGCCTTATAAGGCTAACTAACGAAAATATCACGACCTAACCTAACCAATCGTCAAGGGCGTACAGTTGACTTAACGATTGGTTAGGTTAGGTCGTGATATTTTCGTTAGTTAGCCTTATAAAGCTAATTAAGAAGGCTGGGGGTGCTTATCTTTACTTGATCCAAACATAGTATAATAATAATAATAATAATAATAATACAAGTTATTATTCTGTTTATACATGTTGAGTACATACTGTACATCAGGTGCAACAAGAAATATATACGGGTGGCCCATAATTCAGGAATCATAGGAATAATTGTATTTTTTTCTAATAATTCTGGTACTTTTTAAGAATGTTTTTTTTTTCTTTATTTTCTTTTTGATGATTTACCTGGATGACGTACCGATAAACAAACGACGTGGCATGTTTTTTCAGCAAGACGGTGCACCTCTTCATTTTGCCATGCAAGTTCGCAATACCTTGATAAAACGTTCCCCAACAGATGGATTGGCCGAAGAGGTCCTATCGAATGGCCACCCACCTCACCAGATATCAGTCCACTCGATTTTTTTTCATCAAAAAGAAAATAAAGAAAAAAACATTATTAGAAAGTACAAGAATTATTAGAAGAAAAATACAATAATTCCTATGGTTCCTGAATTATGGGCCACCCGGTACTATATATATATACTGTATATATATATATATATATATATATATATATATATCGTAAAGAACGACGCTTTGTATAGGAGAATATTCCGCGCAAGATGAGAGCGAGAGAACGAACAAATGAAAAATGAGGTAACCACCCGGGAATCGAACCCGGGATCTTCCGATTGCCGGTCAGATATGATAACCATTACACTACCATTACACCATTAGATCTCGGGTTCGATTCCCGGGTGGTTACCTCATTTTTTCATTTGTTTCGTTCTCTCGCTCTCATCTTGCGCGAAATATTCTCCTATACAAGCGTCGTTTCTTTACGTTAATTATACTGCGTGTTTGCAGTTTAAATGTGTGTATATATATATATATATATATATATATATATATATATATATATATATATATATATATACAGGGTGGGCCGTAAGTTTCCATACATAGGAAAAATAAACATTTTGTTATGGACAACCATTTTTATTTATATAATATGCTCTACATGGTTGCCATTGTTTTGAAAACACATTTCAATACGTGTTCCCCACTGTTGATGAACACGCATTAGCACAGTTGACGTTATGCTTGTAATGGCGTTGGTGATACGTTCGTTTAGATGATTTATGTCTCGTATCTTTTCCTGATACACCATGGCCTTCAAGTGCCCCCAAAGATAGAAATCAAGGGGGGTGAGATCTGGGGATCTGGGAGGCCACTCCACAGGACCACGCCGACCAATCCAAGCATCCGGAAACTACTGCTGATCCAAATACCGACGCACGTGAAGACCATAATGAGGTGGAGCTCCATCTTGCTGGAAGTAAACTGGGAAGTTACCTTCCTCGTTTAGCAGGGATGGAAAATCTCTTCTTGCAACATGTTAAGATACCTTTCGGCATTAAGATTTCCACTGACAAAAATTGGTCCAATAATTCTGTCACCCCATATCCCGGCCCACACCATCACTTTACCGGCACCTTGCATCTTCGTCGGACTCAGCCAGTTAGGGTTAGCATTACTCCAATAACGTATGTTTTGCCGATTAACCTCTCCATTGACGTAAAAATTTGCTTCATCAGTAAACAAGATCTTACGTCAAACGCATATTCTTAGGGTATCTGAAACATAAAAACAAACGTTTAATTTTTCCTATGTATGGAAACTTACAGCCCACCCTGTGTATATATATATATATATATTATTACAACTCATAATGGTCCCCTGAGAAACTTATATAAAAATGGGACAGTTATTGCCTTCTTATACATACATAGTATGAATTTATCATTCACAAGCAAATTTAATGCTTTATTGACAGAATGGTTTTTTTTTAACAAATCTTATTAGATACTGCAAAGAAATGAAGTTATTTACATTAATTTTAAAGACATAACAAGAAAGAGAGATAAAGATGTAATAATTTTCTGCCAAATATGTATATATACACACGTAGATACTGAGCTACGATTACACGTTATTATTTGTTGGGATATAAGAAGCTAAGTATTAAACTGCATATGCAACCTCCTTTAAGGAGAGCTTGCAGTACCAAACTTTCGACACATTCTCATCCCTTTTCTGTCCAACTCTCAAACGCGAGAGGGTTAACCGGTATTCTCAATCTTTCATCTCTGGAACAACCTTCCTCACTCCATCTTTCCCCCTGCCTATGACCTCCAATCTTTCGAGCGCAGAGTATCCAGGTATCTCAAAAACTATGGACTTTCATTTCGATTCTCTCATTCTCCATCTTGACAGACTTAGATATCTTGCCCTTACGCATATTGACTTTTAACTTTTCATTTATTATTTTTATTATTGGTTTTGTTTTGCTGTAAAGGAATACAGATTAACTTATGCTTATGGAAATTAAAAAGGGGAATATAGTGTTATGGTTTGTATGATTTGATGCATTCGTCTTTCAGTTTTCCCTGGAAGGCGATTATTAACGTTCTAGATTGTTTTAATCTCCAGACTGAGGGTGTTCCAGAGGTTTGGTCCTGTGGAACATAAGAATTTAGTCGCACAATGTAGAGTGTAATTTGGTTTTTTGATGTACGTGTTTGATTGTCTCGTGTTGAAGTGGTGTTGAGTTTAACGAGGTAAAATTTTATTTTGGATAATCTCTGGTACGATATTATTAACGATTTGATACATATATGAGGCAATGTTTAGTTTGTAGCTTCCTATTAGTTTGGAAATTCTCAACTCGTGGAACATTTTGTTTGTACTTTCGATTTGTTTGTTCTAATTATAGATTTTCCTAATTATTATTTTCTGCATTACCATCAGTGGCTGTGTAAAATATTGACGTGCACTTCCGTAAGCATTAATGCAGTATTAAACAGCCGTTTCAAGCGCTCCTATGCTCTGCCTCCGTATTTTGAATACAGCTTCAGTGAAAATTCTTATAAAAATTTGTGAATCATATCCTCAGAACATTGACATTAATTTTAATGTTACGAAAACTAAGGTTATTCAGTTCCATCCTAAAAGCTC
>JAJOZX010004875.1:212500-320000 GCA_023014485.1 Bathynomus jamesi | reverse complement strand
ATTATCCTCCTAATTGATATTGAAAAGGATTCTGAACCAATCGATGCGAAGGTTTTTCCATAATATGGAAAAAAAAGAGTTATCGAGACTGGAATGTAATATTTTTTTATCAATTATGCACATTATCGTTGTTCATTTTAAGTTAAAAAGAAAACTTTACCAGTTACATGAAACATATATATATATATATATATATATATATATATATATAATATATATATATATACAGGGTGTCCCAAAAGTTCTGCCCCATAATGCACATGATATTAGCCATTGGGGCTAGACTTCTGGGACATCCTGTAGATAGATAGATAGATAGATAGAGAGGGAGAGATAGATAGATAGATAAATAAAGAGAGAGAGAGAGAATACAGAATCATACTAATAGATTGAAATTTAGCATTTATTAAAATATTTCACGTCACTTTTTCTCTTGATTTTTTTCGAATAAGAAAAAAGAAAATTGCAAAATCTGCAATCATTGAAGTCTGTTTGTTGGCAAAATAAATTATTCGATGTTGAATAAAATAGTCGAGTTTTATCGATGTAGGTCAAAGGTGGAGGTCACGGCGGTAGGTCAATATTCTGCATAATAGAATTTAAAATGAACCCGCGGTTCCTCATAAACCAGAAAACAGATTTTAGGAAGGTCGAGGCTTGGATCAAGGAAGAAGTTACTTTATTTTGATGATTGGCTTACAGGGAAAGGCGAAACAGTTTTTGCTGAGACGGTCTGTGGGGTGTGTACTCCAACAAGGACACTCTGCAGTTCCCCTTGTTAACTCAAATTATGTGTTAATAACGAGAAAATGTTAGGCCTAATAAGTACTTTATTCTGAACAATTTGCCCACCATACTCAAGCAGACGATTATCTTCAAAACTCAGGAGTGAGCTTTCTTAAAACACAGCCTGGAATTATGACAAGCTATCAAGACTTAAATTATGACAAGTTAATTTTGATTAATTTACGTTAAACAACATTAAATTTAATATAAGAATTAAAAACCCAACGTCGAATTGTTAACCAAGGTTAACTTACACAACAGTGTAAAGGGTTATGAATGTTATGTTTATGATTTTTTTCATATTTTGGGGGTTAAAAACAAATTTTGGCTCTTCATCTCCAACTATTTGTACAATAGCAAATTACTTTCATAAAAAGCAATTGATTAAAATTAATAGCAAATGTTACTTATTTGTAAGTGAGTGTAATTGAAAGAACGACAATTAACGTTGGTCATGTGACAAGAATTTAATAAGGAAATAATAACAGAAAGAGGAAATGAATAAAATTCAATTTCAACTTCGATATTTTTGGCACTTCTATTATACGGTTTGGTTTTACGATCACATCTCTCTCTCTCTCTCTCTCTCTCTCTCTCTCTCTCTCTCTCTTCGATCCACGCTTCGCACTCGTTCGTTCGTTCTCATTCCTCTTTTTCAAGAAACTTAATCTAAATAATGGAAATGAATTTGGTCCATTCTTTGTTCGTGAGGAGTTGATAATTCTCTTTAATTCAGAAAAACCTTGAAAACTCCGAATCTTGGTCCTTCTATTATTGGACGAGGGGAAATGTCACTGAAACTCCTGATAAAGGTTTTTTTAGACTGCGTGGAATGGTTGAACTTCTTTGATATCAAAAGGTCAGTAGAGTAAATCAGCAAATAGTTGCAAGAAACGGGCGAGGGAGCGTGCGTACAAGCATAAAAGAATAAAGGAATAGAGATTGGACATACATACATACATACATATATATATATACGTAATGGAATTATACTGTCATGAAAATTCCCGAATGAACAACATTTCGAGCCGAACTATCATTGCTATGTATGAAAAGGGTCATTGAAGGGATAGAGGTTAGGAAACCTCTTTGGCAGAAACAAAACTAATTTTGGTTTCATAAACCTACTCCCATTCATTGTCTTTCTAAAATGCTTTGGGCAGATTGCATCGCAGTCACTTCGGATAAAAGGCCTGAGTGCATGACTCATCAGTAGCAAGACGCATCTCAAGTTTGTTTTTCCGCATTGAGGTCATACCAATGCGCTTGGAATTATTTTCTGAAACGCCAACATCCGAACAGCTTCAAGTTTGCTCTAAGCAAACTGAACCAAATCTCCATTCTCAAACCTTCCTTGTACGAAGGAATTTTGAAATTATTTAATTAATTTATTTAATATTAATAACTTTAGAATAATTAAGAATTTTAGCAAAGACGAAATCAGCAAATCCGATAACGATAAAGGGATTGTACTTCACAATAGGGAGCGGGAGGGATTATATAAATACATTAAAAACAACTTTGTCTGACACCAGCAGGATTAAGAAGTTAAAAGATTCTCTATTACAACACGTAATCAAGGCTGAAGATAAGTTAAATATATTGCTACCCACTCTAAAAAATAAGGTGATCTATGAATGTGTACTTATGATGATAAGTTATTTACCTCTGGATCAGCCACGGGAATCCTTTATAGAGTTTATACATAAAGTAAATGGTCCTCTTTGTCCTATAGTCTCTACATATAATATATTTAATTAAAATTTGTCAGAGTTTTTGGTTCTATTGCTCGCTCCTCTCACCTTTAATGAATTTATCATTAAGAACGCCTTTGAATTCGCTAATCAGATCAAGGAAATTCCACATGTGCAGCAATACTGTATGTGAGCGTCTTTGTTCACGACTGCTCCTTTGAGAGAAACTATAGATTCGTGTATTAAAAACTTATTTCCAGAAAGTAATCAGTTGTGTAATGGCTTTAACAATGTAGAAGACAGATGTTAAATTTACCTACCAATGATATTTTTTTCATAGTTAACCCTTTCATGCCGTATGGGCGCAAATGAGACCATCAAATTTTATGAGATTTTAGTCATTCTGAAGATATAACACAAGTGTTTTTTGTGGCATGAAAAGTAAACGAAAATCAGGTATGAAAGGGTTAATAATGAATTGTAACTTCAATATGAGGGTTTGGGTTATGGGTTCAGTTCTTTCACCAGCACTAGCTAATTTGTTTCTGCGTCGTTATCAAAAGATATGATTTGAAGAGTGTCCTAGTGAATTCAAACCTCTTTACAATAGAAGATATGTGGCTGACTCATTTTTGTTTTTTAGTAATGAGCGTAGTGTTAATATGTTTTCTAACTACTGTAATTAAATACTAAACATGTTAATATTAAATTTACATTCGAGGGGGAGACAAACGCTTCTTTGTCGTTCCTAGATGTACTTGTTAGGGACCGTTCAAAAATTACGTAACGCTATTTTTGCTAAACCTTGACATCCCAGATCTCCCAGGAACGCTGTTCTGTAACGCTAGACCAGACACCCCCTAAGATGTTATGTAACACTTCCCCCACCCCACACCCCACACGTTACGGAACGTTACAAGGGGGGGGGGTCACGTTTTAGCAAAAATACTTTTAAGGGCTTACCTACAAATTGTTTCTGCTTTTTGTTTACGCTAAATATAAACTTACCCGAATTCACACATTAATTTATAGAGCTTTTATTTTATATTCAAATTATCAGGTTTTTCGTAATGAAATTATTTTTTCTTAGAAATAATTCTGTGATATTAATTATTCAGGTTATATTTTCGATGAATTACGAAAAAACAGAATAATTTTGTAAATTTATACATATTCTTAGAAACATTTAGTTTTAATTATTTAAATGATTTTATAATATCTTTTATAACTACTGAAGATAGAGAGTGAAGTTCCGAAACGTTTGACTGATTAATTAACCCTAGAATGCATAACCCGGGCCTCTGAGGCCCGCCGGGTGATATATTTATCCGGGTTATGCATTCTAGGGTTAAATAAACCGTGAAAATGTTGGTTTCTGCAATTGTACGGTATTGCTGTTCCTTATAAGAATTTGGATTTCGAAGAATGAACCATTGACAAGTGTGTGTGTGTGTGTATATATATATATATATATATATATATATATATTGCAAAAGTCCTGTCTTCCTTCCGACAATTTCATAGATTCAAATTCTCCAAAGTAATCTGGTTACCATGAAAACCATTATATGGGTTTTGAAGGAGACTTTATTTGGAACTGTATTGTAGGAAACAGTAAATAATATTACAGTTATAATCGTTCAATGCTTTTATCTTGAAACAATAATTATTATCAGTGGTTGTATTCTTTCTTAAAATACGTTTCTAAATACTGTAAAGGGTTTCCTTCGAAGTGTATTTACTGGTTACCATAGTAACTGGGTAGCACTGTCGAACTTAAAACGCTGAAGTCGAGAGTTCGATGATAGCCGAGAGTTAGCTCGACTAAATATAACATTCACGACAATGAATTTTTTACAAAACCTCGCCCTTAAAGCTGACATGGTTTTTCCAAACTCACGTGACATTTGGGATAGCCAATCTTGACTTCTTAAACTACTTTAAATTGGCTTTAGGAGCGGGGATTTGAACTCTAAAAAATTTCATTGTCGTGAATCTTAACGATAGATTACGTTAGATCAGGTTAGGTTAGGTTTAGCTGAGATTGGCTATTCGAAATGTCACATGACATTTAAAAAGCCATGTCGGCTCTAGCGGCAGAGTTTTGAACTAAAAAAATTCGTTGTCGTGAATCTTAAATGTGTGTGTGTGTGTGTGTGTGTGTGTGTGTGTGTGTTTGCATACACTAGTCTGCAGTTTCTTTAATAAAACACTGACCCACGCGTTTTCATAAATTTAAATTGTATTCCGTTGTCATGGTAGCTTCTGTCTTTGAGGGGAAAACATTTACATACGGTTGGTAAGGCTGTGCATGAATTTCTTTCTGTAAATGTACGATCAAAACTATAATAATAAAAATATTCTTATTTTATATTTATTCTTTACTAGATCACTACTATGTTCATACACCATATACATAAACGAGAATATGAAATATGAATATGAATATTTGAATAGATTAAAAAAGAATTATATCAGCATAATATATTAAGAAATAATTCATTTTTCAATATGTAAGTAATAAAAATAACCACAAAGCAAATTTGGGGAAAGAAAATTAACTCTTCGCAACGAATTAACTCATTTAACCCATTAGATCCCATGAACGATCTACGAGGCAAACTTTCAATATCTTTTGATATTTTGATGAATAGAGGCCAGATAGAGAGAAAATTGCAATTTTACATGTTTATATTTTTCCATTACAAAATTGGTTTGTGAAGTAATAAGGATTAACCTATTTGTTAGGGTGGAATGAGCAGTACTAGGCCTAAAGAGATAATATAAACCATTAACAGTGTTGCCAAATATTCAACGCGTGCGGGAGTGCCAATTTTAAAGCTGTACTCGGGCGAGTACGATGGGAAAGAATGGTTCAGTTATGCACTCCATTTTAGAAGAGAATTAACCCATCAGTGAGTTACATTTACCCCCATATCAAACCTATGATATACAAATTTTAGGATTTTAGAATACATTTGGCTTAATTATGAAACTTCATTTCATTGTACATATTTATCAAATCTTAAATTTCTGTATAGAAAAGAAAATAATAATATATAATTAAATATTTCAAAACACTATAAACAAATAAAGTTAATTATTTATCATTAAATTTTAATATTTCAAAATTCAGGCGGTTGTCACATGTCGCCAGATTATCCAATAATTTATAGAAGAAATTCGAATGAAGAAATAATAATAATAATAATAATAATAATAATAATAATAATAATCTTTTAACATTACAGATTAATTAAAGTTTGGCTTTTAAAGTGGAAAACAAAATAGTAATATAAAAATTTTTAATTTAGTTATAGCTACAAAATATAACAATAAACTGTAAATTAATAATAGTGAATAGTATGGTAGTTATAATATTTTTATTTTTAAGATTATTCTCTCTTTTGTTTAAGATGTGCGTTTTTGTTTATAAAGAAAAAGAAACTATATTTATTTTGCAGCTGAGCGACGGAAATTTCACATATACAGTACATATACATCGAAGGAGAGAATAATAATCATAAATCAATATAGATAACTCGAGGTAAAAGTTTATATTAATTCAATATTCGAGTTTAATGAACTCAGTCTTGATAGTTTTCTATATAAACTATCATATCAAAAGGAGCAAATTATATTCCAAAAAGAGATATAGGAATTCTCGCATGTTTGCAGTAAAATTTGTATTATTCTCCATGGAAACTTTTTTAGGTTTTGCTGATAACTAATAATAATGAATTATGAATGGCATTTATAGGTTTTAGAATATTCTGAAATTATCTTTTACAATGTTTATATTAAACTATTCATCAAAAACTCCTATTGATGGTTAAGATCTAGAGTGACCTAGACACATACCACTGAAATAAATTTTTGGATCATGTCAAGAATAGCGAACCCAACACCTGCAGGGTTCGCTATTCTTGACAAGGGAATTTTTGGGTTCGCTATTCTTGACATGGTAAAATTGGGTTCGCTATTCTTGACATGGGAAGTCCTCAAGGACGTTTTCATAACTTCAGACGGTAGGTTTATGTTTCCCAATTTTAAGTAATTAGTTAAGGACGTATTAAATGCTTTTATATTAGTCTTTTTTTATTTAACCAAACTAGCACGACTTAACTTAACCAATCGTCAATGCCGTACAGTATAAAGAATCCTCTTCTCTTAATATATAAAAATAAATAAATAAAAAAAAATTTATTGTTTTTTATTTATTTTTTTAGGTTAATTGTACGCCCTTGACGATTGGTTAGGTTAAGTCGTGATAGTTTAGTTAATTTTTGCTACCCGCGACCCGCACGAAGGGCGGGTCTTAGGCTAGTTGTAACATAAGAGAAATTGTAATATTTTAATATTTATTATATAAACAAATTTATAAATGCAAATAAATAAAATAAGTATTTTTACAATAATAGGACTACCAATCTCAATAGAGACTACGTTAGCTTATGTGGAAGAACCCAAACAATTCTTAAATCATTAATTCCTTACCCTTCAAAATGGATAGATCTACATTTACAGTAAATTGTTTTATTTATTCTTTCATCAATAAAGTGAAGATTACATATGTTTAACTTTTTCCTTTACATGATATTTATATTGGGTTTGCTATTCTTGACATGGGAACTTTTGGGTTTGCTATTCTTGACAAGGGAATTTTTGGGTTCGCTACTCTTGACATGGTAAAATTGGTTTGCTATTCTTGACATGATCCAAATTTTTTATACTTTTCATTGATGCTATTGAGTACATTGTTACCATTAAATACATTTCGGTACTTGTAGGTTATCTCCCCCCCCCCAATTATGACAGAATATTTTCGTTAAAACTAACGAAAACTTAACCTAACCAATTATCAAGGGCGTACAGTTGATCTATTCACTGCCCAACACCAATTTTGCTGATTTAATTCTAACACCTGTTTTTAGGTAACTTTGGTGTGCTGATTTAAAAAATCACCTTAGTTTTTGCCTATCACGTCAGGTTTTCGAGCAATCAAATACGGATATTTTGGAGATATCCCATTTTGGCAGGGTTATGCCCAATTTTTGTTCTTTTCAAAAAATAAGTTTTTACATACTCAGAATCAGCATGGAAAAGTAAACAATTGTGCAGGGAGTGAACTTTAATATATAATGGTAATATTTACACATAAAGTGATTAAAAGTGTTTAAATAAGCAAAAAATGAATCCATATTAAAGCAAGCACGGGACCAGTTTTCTTAACATTGTCTTTTTCTTGTTTTCTTACTTTTCAGTGCTGATAAATTTTCTCGTATAGGACTTCTAGAATGAGAGATGTCAAGACAATCTCTTTGCAGGCTCCAGCAGTAGTCAGCATCATATGGGTATCCCATCGTCCTTGGTATCGTTCTTCCATCACTTTGATATCTTGGTGGAACCTTTCACCTTGCTCTTCACTAACATCACCAAGATTTTCTGAAATTTATCCAGATGACTGTGAGATAGTGAACTTTAATGCTCATGTTGCAACCCAACTGCTGAAAGTTTACAAGTAACGTCACTAGCGGAACCGGCTGCTCTCACTCCGCCAATGGAAAGCTCTCTCAGATCATGACGTCACGCTCACACCTGGGAAATCACAGATACCCAAGATTTTAATATGTTGTACATGACCTTTAGATTTAATGCACAGATTTGCGTATTCCACAGAAAAATTTTAACAGCAAAACAGCTGTTAACAGGTCTCAAAAATCATCAATTTTGATAAGCGCCCTTCATGGATCACCCAAAATAGGCATATTGCATTGCACGAAAACCTGATGTGATGGACAAAATCTAAGGTGATTTTTGAAATCAGCACATCAATATTATCCAGAAACAGGTCTTAGAATTAAATCAGCAGCAAAAACATTTTTTTTTTGTTGGGCAGTGAATTATTAATTATAATATTGTTTGTTTCTGGAATAGTATTTACTATTTACCACTAGATCAACTGTACGCCCTTGATAATTGATTAGGTTAAGTCGTGATATTCTCGTTAGTTTTAACGAAAATATTCTATCAAAATTGGTTGGGGCGGAGATAACCTACAAGTACCTACATTTCAAGTATAACTTTTGTTTGGATGGTTTTCTGTATTTGAAAGTTAGACTATATTTTAGCGAAGGAAAATCTGAGATCATGAATGACGCTTATGTACACTTTTAATGAATGTACAATTGTACATGCCTGAATATTTGTTTTTCATTATCCTTACATTTAAGTAAACTGTACAGTGTACATGTAATTTTAATTAAATTTATGTAATCATGAATAAACGAAGCTAGTAATTGTGTCTGGGGTTGTTTCGCCTCCTTTTATAACTTTTATAGGATCGTATGACGAAGGGAACTTACGGCTTTACGTGGGATCCAATTTACTATAACCCAACCAGGAAGCCACTTTAAAGAAACACTTTAATCGCTGAAATCTGAAATCTGGTCGCAACTCGAACTCGAAACCCTCAGATTAACAACCCTGCACTTTACGAAGAAGCCGAAATAAATGAATGGAACTGCACTATTGCCAAAAAGAGATGAAACACCAAAGAAACTACTTATTATTTTTTTGTGCTTTGACCTAGTACTCAATATTGACAAGCTATCGTCTGACAAAAAGGCACAGTCTTCTCACTAAATCGGTAGGTTTTATGTGTGACCCGCCATTGTTGTGTAAATATGCAATGTTCCCCATTTGAAAATTAAGTTGGGTACCACTGTCTTAGACAATACAAATTAGCTCAAATATTTCTCGACACCATTTCGAGAAAATTCTGTTCTATTTTCTGTCAGGATTACATTTGATTGACCTGACATGATAAGGACAAGTATATTGTAGGTTAGATTAAGTTAGGCTAGGTTAGGCTAACGTAGGCTAGGTTACGCTAGATAAAGTTAGGTTAGGCTAGATTAGGTTAGCTTTTAGTGTGGCGATGTTATGGTCTTGTACGGTGGGTATAAGTCTGTTTTTGTTTTTGTGTCTTAAGTTTGTAACATCTATGTGCGTGTTCCCTCACCCGCTTAATGCGTGGCTCGAAAACTCACATTTTTATACAATTTATGGCACGAAAAGAATATTAAAGCATATTACCGACAAGATATCTCGAATGGAAAAATTCTGAAAATTCAAAATACCTTTTGAGAACCGGATTTTCTAATTGGTGCAAAGCTGAATCTAAACTCTGTTTTTCCTCGTATGAAATGAAGGTTCTTTTTTTTGGTTTTTTATTGGAAAACATTTTTTTTTTTAAAGATGTAGAAACCAAGTAATAATTGGCTACGAACATAGATGTTATGGGTCAAAAAAGTGTATGTAAATCATAATAACAGTGTATTGAAAAGCAACAGAAATTGATTTAACGAAGAGAAGTTAAACCTGCTTTCATCCTACCTTCGTAAATTGCCACATACCTTTTTTTTCTTTAAAGACTTGGTTATGAATTTATGAATCCGAGTTCTTGAATGTTCATCATTTAAACTTTGAACATTTACAGAGTTTTTCATTTTTTTCAAGGCGCCGTTCACCTGGAACCATTACATACAGTTAAGAGAGAAACAAGAAAAGAAATACAGATGATTGTACATCACTAATCAAGTGCTGATAATGAACTTGTTAAGTAAATCACAGACTGTTCAATTATTAAGTTATTTTTACCTCATCAGAGACTCACTCACAACACGCTATATTTTCAGTTTCCAGTCGTGAAAGTTCTTGGTAAAAATTGTACAGTATATCTGCAATCCCTCCCTTTCTGTATAGATTTGAGAGAACTCAGCAATTCTAAATTACTGTCAAAACAAACTCTTCTGTAGATTTAGCATTCTATCCATTCTACTAGGAAAATCCCTTCAGATGGTTTCCATTTTATTTCATGGATTATGGTAATTTTTAGATTGTTTTAGAACTTAACAGAACACGCGCTCGGCACTAGTTCTTTTTCCTGTGAGTGTAATTATCTTTGTTATTATGTTTGGACTTTTCGGCTCTGAATCCGTATTGTTTGGATATGAAGTGAGTTCTACCGAATGGCAGTTGGCTCTGTTTCCGCCTTTTTATGTAACAGCAATGTCTGGATAGTTTTTTACTATGTATATAAGATGAAGCGTACACCCGCTAAACCGCTAAACATTTATAAACTTTACAGTCTTCTGTCTCAGAATGAAGTACCAAATTTCCTTCTGAACGGAACAGTGACCTAATCAAATTTATTCAAACTTCGTCCTTACTTTTGAGGAGAGAACGAAATCTGAGGTAGAATTTTTCTGAAAAATGATGTTCAGAAAATATTTCTTCGAATCATCATAGCATACGACACTTTTAATATTTGTCTTTGTAAATATATATATATATATATATATATTCTTAGTGGGGCACCTACGAGTAGGTTAAGCTAAGTTAGGTAAAGTTAAGTTAAATTACATGAAACAAAATTTGGTTAGGTTATATTATATCCTTTCAATTTTTGTGGTCTTTGTTACTGAAGACCTAACCTAACCTAATCTACAAAAAATTATTTTAACTCGAGAAAATTTTGTCAAACATCTCAAGAATATGCGAAAGTTCGAAACGTCATTTATTATTTTGATTCAATTTTCCTTTTTTAATAAGACGCAGGTATTCCCTTCAAGTAAAAATCTCTCTTTTTTTATATTTATTTTATGTCCCTTTAATGTGTTTAATGTGGACGCCCAACCTTTCCTGCAGTTTAATTTTCGTCCTTAAGAACATACCTTCTTTTACTTTCGATTGCGTTTGATGCTTTTATATACTCGCGTATATATATATATATATATATATATATATATATATATATATATATAGGGTCCCCGCAAGGGGGTTCTAAGCTCGTGCTCTTGAGTGCTGTTTGTGCTCGTTTGTACGTGCTTGTTCCTAGAGGTTTCACGTGCGCCCTCCCGGCCTAGCACCCAAGGATGATGGGGCTCGACCCTGCAGTCCTTGTCATCCGTTGTCTTTTTCCACTTCGACTGTCCCCTCCACCCTCTCTTTTTCCTCTGTCTTTCCTCTCACTTTTTCTTGTTTTTCCGCCGAGATATGCCCTTTTAAATAGAGGCGAATCGGTTCTTCCCGAACTTAAAAAAAAAAAATATATATATATATATAGGGTGTCCCGTAAGTCTAGAACCATAGGGCAAAATGATAAAAACGGCAATAAAAACGCCGAAGAGACTTTTGGGGACTTTGTGAAATGAGCGAGGATGGTAGCGGCTGTGTCATCGTCGGTGGATGTCCTTGGGTCCACTGCGTGGTTTATCTCCTATGGATCCCGTTTCCCTGAACTTTGCTACAAGTTTGCCGACACAGCTGTGTGTTATCTGCGCGCGGTCAGGATGCAATCTGTTAAATTCCTCAGCGACCTCCCTCTGACTCCGATTTCCTACGAGCAGAATTACCTGGATGCGTTCTTTCTTACTCAAAGGCATTATGCACTTGCATAAATGGAAAAACATGAATTACTTATTTTACCCTATAGTTCCAGACTTATGGGACACCCTGTATATATATATATATATTATATATATAGGTGCTCTTCCAATACGTGCTCTACCGTAAAATGTACATTCCAATATGTGCTAACTAACGAAAATATCACGACTAACCTAACCAATCGTTAGGTCAATTGTACGCCCTTGACGATTGGTTAGGTCGTGATATTTTCGTTAGTTAGCACATATTGGAATGTAAATTTTACGGTAGAGCACGTATTGGAAGAGCACCTATATAATATATATATATATATATATATATATATATATATATATATATATATATATATACAGGGTGTCCCGTAAGTCTGGACCATAGGGAAAAATAATAAAATTACAAAATAGTCCAAAAATTTATTTTAATATTTTTTTTATTATTTTTATTATTTTTATTATTTTTTTATTATGATCTTACTCCGCTGGAGTTTTATTTGTGGGGCCACTTGAAAGCCAAAGTGTACGAGGTCAAACTTCAGAACATTTTCACCTTAAAGCACGCATTGTGGAGGCGTGTCAAGAAATTTCTGCGACTGTGATTCAGAAAGTGCTGTCGCAGTGGAGATTGCGTCTTCAACTATGGTGCGACACAACGGCGGACACTTTGAACAGATTATGTAATAAATTTTTGGACTATTTTGTAATTTATTATTTTTCCCTATGGGTCCAGACTTACGGGACACCCTGTATATATTTAAATTTTGTTGCGTTATTCATAATTAAAGTTTTATATATATATATATATATATATATATATATATATATATATATATATATATATATATAAACGACGTAGTGGTTATCATATCTGACCGGCAATCGGAAGATCCCGGGTTCGATTCCCGGGTGGTTACCTCATTTTTTCATTTGTTCGTTCTCCTCCTCATCTTGCGCGGAATGTTCTCCTATACAAGCGTCGTTCTTTACGTTAATTATACTGCGTGTTCTTTGCAGTTGAAATGTGTATATATATATATATAATATATATAATTTAATTATGAATAATGCAACAAAATTAATTAATTACTGTACGTTCAGTATCCTATTTCTCAGCAAACTGTTAATTATCATTTATAACAGCATACGTTTGAACTATGTCTATTTTAAATACGTTTTATTAAACAAAAATTATGATAGAAATGCAGCAATATTATATATTAATATTGCGCACTGTAATTTAATTCTGCCTTGAAAGTTCTTTCGTATATATATATATATTTACACGTATAATGGATTCCTTAAGAGAAATCCAAGTATTAAAGTTTAACTCACTTGTGTACATAATATAATATAGGAATTTCCTTAGCTTAGTATGTATGACTTTATGGTACTTTATGCGAGTTTAAACGACGGTTCAGGATCGACCTGCAGTCAACCCCATCTGCAGTATCCCGCTTCATTTGCGGGTTTGGTGAAGTAGAGAATTGCTGTCTGATCTCCTCCTGTCCTCGTCAGGGATTTTGCATAGGAATCTGTCCAGCTGGTTCTTGAATATATATATATATATATATATATATATATATTAAATGAAAATATTAACTGGGAAATCAAGATATACAAAAAAAATAAAGATAAAAATATAAGTAAAAATATTATCAAATACGCGGGATGTTGTAAGAGCGGTTGATCGTTAGTCGATCCTGAACCGTCATTGGAAGAAAAACAAAAAATAAGTTTCAAGTAATATATATATATATATATATATATATATATATATATATATAAACGACGTAAGTATAGAGGAGCGTTCTGCACACGAGGAAGAGAAATAACGACTCTGACTGATCGAGGCCCGTGGTGTAGTGGACAGCATATCTGACCGGCAATCGGAAGATCCTGGGTTCGATTCCCGGGCGGTTACCTCATTTTTCATTTGTTCGTTATTCTCTTCCTCGTGTGCAGAACGCTCCTCTATACTTACGTTTCTATACATTAATATACTGCGTGGTCATTGCAGTTAAATGTGTGTATATATGTGTATATATATATATATATATATACAGTTTTACAACAATCCCAAACCCAAAACGAAGAGGTGAAAGAAAATGAAGAGGAGCTGTCTCATCAACATGCACCAGAGAGTATAAAAAAAAATTTAAAAAAATTCTAAATTAGACACACAAGCTTGGGAAGAGGACACACGTTACTTTGAAACACTTTATTCAGAATTCAGCCAAGAAGATTTTATTAAAATCACTAAATTTATTATTATTCTTCCATTATTTCGTCAAGCCTACAACGGTATTCGCTCCTGATCCGATTATTATGAAACTTTTCGAGGATTATGTAAAAACATCAAACTTCTGCATAAGCCCTTTTCAAACCGATCCTATCTTCTATGACTTCAGAAGACACGTTTGAATTTTTTTTAAATTCTTCAAAATCAGTAAATTAATATTCTAAAAATCTTTTCTTTTGGGGGGGGGGGGGGGGGGGGGCCACACTGCTCTCTACAAGTTGGCAAAAGTAAATAGACAACTTTGGTTTTTTTGGGGTTGTTTTGTTTTTTTTCCAGTGTTTTTATAGGATAGTAAAGTCAATAAATAATATCAGATTTATTGAATCAATATATTTAGAAACGTGTTGTTTTCCCCTTTGTATTATGTAACGCTGACACACACACACACACACACACGTTCTGGCATTCCAGTGATGAGCTTTGCCATTTGTTCTTTTAAGGACAATCATCGTGGTGTCTATTTACTGTTGACAACCCTCTGTAGTTTAGTAGATAAGCTTGTTTTGTCATGGTAATCAATAATAAATCAGGAGGGCCGGACAGAAACTGGCACAGCGTTCAGGGCAGTCAGATGCGGTCTGTTGGGCTAACTCTTTGATTATTATGAACTATCACCATCGGAAATCGAACCTACCACCTCAGTACTTCCACTTCGATTATAAGGAAAGGTGTTACCCAGTGGTCTACGGGTACTTATCTCGTTTTGTCTTGGCTATTCATAGTTGTTGGCTAATTTCTACTTTCATGAACACGGTTAGAAAATCTTGAAAACATTTCCATAGAAAATCGATTAATTAATCTACCGGAGGGGGGGGGGGGGATTATGTAAGTAATTTTAAAGCTATCATTTAGCTCTAAGAGATGCAAGTAAGAAAAAAATTAATAATATTCTGTCAATCTACAATACAAATTTCTCCTCATATTAATTATTTATATTAAACCTAAATATTAACCAGTGTGTTTGATTTCTGTATTTCATTACAGGTCACACTAAGGTGTGTATATACTGTGTATAAATGTCATATTTCGTATCTTTTACGGTCTTTATTCTATATCTTTTTACGTGGAGCTTCACATTTTGAAGATACTTTTGAAAATTGTAAAAAGCTCCGCGGGACAGGAACAAATAAATTTCGTTATATAGGGTGTTCCAAAAGTCATCACTTCATTTGTTTTGCTTATAACTTTTGAACCAATAAAACAACAAATATTGTAGAAAGTGGAAATAATTTATTTTATTTGGAATTATGTTAGAATTACGTTGTGGTGTGTAGTGTTCCATCTTCAAATTATTGGGGTTGATCTTCTACAATCTGGAAAAAAATAAAAAAAACAATAATTAAATTAAGGTTACAGCTACTTCAGATAGGGTGATTTCTTCTGGAACACCCTTTATAATGAAAAGACGGAGTTAGGTTAAGTGAAACGTTTGAAATCCGGCACCCATCCATTGAGTTTGTTATCCAAGGTGTTTGTTTTCCGAACCTTCAACTTCAACACTTCAACACTTTAGCTGTAACGTTCAGATAACAGAAAATTACATATAATATGTGCAATTGTGAAACTGTATGATAAACTTGACCATTATACTCAAAGTAGATGTACTTGTTACAACCTTTAATCGCTATATGTCTTGTTCCACTGCAGTCGTTCTTTGATGTTCTCTTCCCAAGAATGGGAAAGTGAGAAAATGAGAATCTCAAACGAAGCATTTTCAAATCGGCCTATTCCCAATTCGTGTTATTCTCATTCTCATCCACGGCCTTTCCTACTTTTGTAATGTAATGTAATTTTTCAGACCAACAAAGACCCTAGGATCCACTCATGGCTGGTCTACCTAACTTTTGTCCGGGTTAGGTTACGAGTAGTTAGTTAGGTTATGATTGATTAGTATACGATAAGTTAGGTTCTGAATGGTTAGGTTAGTGTTAGTTTCTGACTGGTTAAAATAGGTTAAGAAATATTTGGAATTTTCACTTTCCTACATTCTCAATTGTGGACCACGAATGCGAATGCCAGTGAGTGGGTAGTAATCTTACTGACGAGTCTAAATTGGATTTATTTGGTACACGCATCAGGCGCAGACTCGATAGAAAATTGATTCTGCAGTTAATAAAACTTCTGTAATACATGCTAAAGGATCCATAATGGTATGGAGTTGTTTCAGTGGGCATGGCAGCAGAGACATTTTAAAATTCAAGATACCATAAAGAAAAAAACACTACCATTACGTCTTAATTCACCATACAATACCAAGTGGTCAACGCCTAGTGAGTCAAAACTCCATTTTCCAACAAGATAATGACCCAGAAAAAAAGTCCAACTTTCCAAGTTCACTTATATCTAAAGCATAAAAAAGAGTAGAATGTGCTGACCATTATGGAATAGCTTCCCAGTCTTCTGATCTGAATCCAATTAAGCATTTATGAATATTGTTCATATCTGAAAGGAAAAAGGACAATCCTAACAACCCAACCGACTTGGAGAAAATGATACAACAAAGCTGGAACATCATCACCCAAGACTGAATCAGCTCCACGATTCATCGTGGCACTGATTTGCTGCAAAAGAATACGTGCAAAATATGATATTGTAGCTTTTATTTATGGTCCCACTTGAATGTTTTTAATAATATTAATTTACTTTTGTTATTAAATTACAAATTAATAACGTTCCATCGCGGTTTTCTGTTATTTTCTAGTTGTTATGAAAAGATGAGGAAATAATGCAATGAAACTTTAATAATCTGTAATTTAATAAAAAAACTGTGTGTGTGTGTGTGTGTGTGTATGTGTGTGTGTGTGTGTGTATGGAATTAATTTCACAATTAAACAGTTTAAATTCTCTGACGAGGTGTAGAAAAACACACGAATAGTCTTGGACTTGGAATCGTTTTGTTTTCCCTGTGATTATATATATATATATATATATATATATATATATATATATATATATACACACACAACATACAATTTCTGTATTATTTAAAGTATATTCCTATATACTTGTAAAATATTAGAGGTACTCAGTTACCCTAATTTACGAGTCTTCCATATGTAAGAAACTTATGACTTAATTAAATAATAAACGTGGTTATCTGTTATAACCATATTTATTTACTTATTTTACATTTGCTGTATAGGTATAATCATCCATAACGTAATCATATTTAAAATAAAAATAAAATATATATATATATATATATGATGAATAAAACCACGAAGGAAAGGAAACACAAAAAAAAGTGCACAAGCGCTTTCGTCTAATGACATCCTCAGGAACACTGAAGTACATAAAAGGTTACGGCCTATATATAGGTTACAGAAAGAAAAAAAAATAAATAAATAAATAACACATACACACAAACATACATATATATATATATATATATATATATATATATATAATATAATATATATATATATAATAATATATATGCAATAAACGGAGAAGTAAAAATAATAATTAAAAATTAAAGATTAGAGGATTAACAAAGAGGCATACAGATTTGTAAGGAAAAATATCGATTTTTAGCACAAGATCAAATGAATTAAAAATACAAATTTATACTGGAAATCTACCCGGGTTTTAACACTTTGCCTTTTAGAGTCAAGTTTCGATATATAAAAATAAAATGAAGATTAAAAGTTAATAAAGTAGCGTACAAGTTTACCAAAGATTTAGCGTCCTACCCTTTTTATCTAAATTTTTTTGAAGGAATTCAAAACAACAGGATCGAGTTGAAAAAGACCTTTGCTTATGTTGAAGTTATTTGAAAGTTGGATAATGGCAGACTCAAGAATATTTCTATTGACAATGTTGCTAGAATGAAATAAAACTGAAGCATTATTCCAATCAATACAGTGGGATAACTCTGACAAATGGACAAAAAGAGCACTGGACAACTGTCCTGTTCTAACGGAATATTGATGCTGTTTTATACGTGTGTGCAAATCCTTTCCCTTCTTACCTATGTAAAAGGAATCACATTGTTTACACCCAATTTTATAGATAATGCCTGAATTATTGGTAGGGCTATTTTTTACTATGATATTTTTCACAATATTGTTATATGAAAATACTACATTAATATCCAAAAGTTTAAGTATATTATCAATGCCTAAAAAAGCCCGGGAAAAATGGAAGTAAAAATTTTTTGACAAAGTACGAGTGTTATTATTGACACGATAGAAAGTTCGTTTTGCCTTGTTGAGACAAGATTCCATAAACGCAGATGGGTAACACAGATCACTTCCAATACCGTTGATTTTTTCCAATTCGGCATCGATGTATTCCGGACTGGCGATCCTAAGGGCGCGGAGAAACATTGATGAAAAAATGGTCTTCTTAGTGGGGGTGTCATGTCCCGAGTAAAAGTGTACGTAGGACAAATTGTTTGTTGTTTTCCGATAGATACTAAACTTAAAACCTGGGCTTTCCCTATGTACCCGCACATCCAAAAATGGGATTGAATTGTCTTGTTCCACTTCTAAAATAAACTTAATGGAGGGGACTTGATCATTTAACTGAAGGAGGAAGTTATCCAGGTCACGATTCATGGGCCAGATACACAAAATATCGTCGACGTACCGCAACCAAGGGATGCCAACCCCCAGGATTCTCGGAATGTAAGTAATTTCGAAAAACTCCATATAAATATTGGAGAGGAGGGGCGATAAGGGGTTGCCCATGGCCATCCCAAACACTTGTTGATAATACGCGTTATTGAAAGTGAATTTACAGTCTTTGATGCAAAGCTTAATAAGTTCCAAAACAATGTGTGAAGGTAGTGGCAGGTCATACTTATGTAATTCTTGGGAGAGAAAGTCAAGCATATCAACAATCGGCACTTTTGTAAACAATGAACAAACGTCAAAACTGATCAATCTATCGTTAGTTTCAGTACGTGCATTATTCAATTTTTCAGTAAGATCCATGGAATTTTTTACATGTGAATCAGAGATAGTTCCGAGAATGGGGGACAAGACTTTGACAAGCCATTTGGAGAGTTTATAAGTAATAGAGCCGCCGAGCTAATAATAGGGCGCATAGGGTTGCTTTGCATCAAAGACTGTAAATTCACTTTCAATAACGAGTATTATCAACAAGTGTTTGGGATGGCCATGGGCAACCCCTTATCGCCCCTCCTCTCCAATATTTATATGGAGTTTTTCGAAATTACTTACATTCCGAGAATCCTGGGGGTTGGCATCCCTTGGTTGCGATACGTCGACGATATTTTGTGTATCTGGCCATGAATCGTGACCTGGATAACTTCCTCCTTCAGTTAAATGATCAAGTCCCCTCCATTAAGTTACTTTAGAAGTGGAACAAGTCAATTCAATCCCATTTTTGGATGTGCGGATACATAGGGAAAGCCCAGGTTTTTTAAGTTTAGTATATATCGGAAAACAACAAACAATTTGTCCTACGTACACTTTTACTCGGGACATGACACCCCCACTAAGAAGGCCATTTTTTTCATCAATGTTTCTCCGCGCCCTTAGGATCGCCAGTCCGGAATACATCGATGCCGAATTGGAAAAAATCAACGGTATTGGAAGTGATCTGTGTTACCCATCTGCGTTTATGGAATCTTGTCTCAACAAGGCAAAACGAACTTTCTATCGTGTCAATAATAACACTCGTACTTTGTCAAAAAATATTTTAGTACTTCCATTTTCCCGGGTTTTTTAGGCATTGCTAATGTACTTAAACGTTTGGATATTAATGTAGTATTTTCATATAACAATATTGTGAAAAATATCATAGTAAAAAATAGCCCTACCAATAATTCAGGCATTATCTATAAAAGTGGGTGTAAACAATGTGATTCCTTTTACATAGGTCAGACGGGAAAGGATTTACACACACGTATAAAACAGCATCAATATTCCGTTAAAACAGGACAGTTGTCCAGTGCTCTTTTTGTCCATTTGTCAGAGTTATCCCACTGTATTGATTGGAATAATGCTTCAGTTTTATTTCATTCTAGCAACATTGTCAATAGAAATATTCTTGAGTCTGCCATTATCCAACTTTCAAATAACTTCAACATAAGCAAAGGTCTTTTTCAACTCGATCCTGTTGTTTTGAATTCCTTCAAAACAAATTTAGATAAAAAGGGTAGGACGCTAAATCTTTGGTAAACTTGTACGCTACTTTATTAACTTTTAATCTTCATTTTATTTTTATATATATCGAAACTTGACTCTAAAAGGCAAAGTGTTAAAACCCGGGTAGATTTCCAGTATAAATTTGTATTTTTAATTCATTTGATCTTGTGCTAAAAATCGATATTTTTCCTTACAAATCTGTATGCCTCTTTGTTAATCCTCTAATCTTTAATTTTTAATTTTTATTTTTACTTCTCCGTTTATTGCATATATATATATATATATGTATGTGTGTAGATATGTATGTGTATATATATATATATATGTATGTTTGTGTGTATGTATGTTATTTATTTATTTTTTTCTTTCTGTAACCTATATATAGGCCGTAACCTTTTATGTACTTCAGTGTTCCTGAGGATGTCATTAGACGAAAGCGCTTGAGCACCTTTTTTTGTGTTTCCTTTCCTTCGTGGTTTTATTCATCATAAATATTTTTCACGTGTTACTTTCGTGAAATAATTTTCATAATATATATATATATGTGTGTGTGTGTGTGTGTGTGTACACGGATAAGATTTTTACTGGAGGAAATACAATATAAAGGGGTTTTCTTCGATAAAGAAATATTGCATGGAAGAGGATCAACGTAAAAGTTTATTACTCGAAGATATCTTCGAGAGAGAGAAAGAGAGAGAGAGAGGCAGCAAAGGAGTCGTTATTTGTATATAAAAAATTTTGTTTGAAAAAATTCCAAGAATCATATATACAGAGTGTATGATAGGTAAGTCTCTATTTTTAAAATTTGTATAACTTCCTTAGTTCTTATTCAATTTTGATGAGACAAAGTGTAAATTATTCTGTATTTATTGAGGTTTTCATTTACAAACATTCACACGCATTTTATATTTCCATATGTGCTTCTTCATTATCATAACATTTCCTTCGATGAAGAGGTATGTTGTCCACTGATGCTCGTAACACGCGTTCGGGAACATTGTTGAGAACATGGTTAATTCTTTCCACCAGTTCATTAAGATCTTTAGGTTTGTGGGGATAAACTTCTTCCTTAGCACAACCCCACAAAAAAAAAGTCACACGGTGTTAGGTCTGGGCTGCGAGCGAGCCATTCATGCGCACCACGTCTTCCAATCCATCGTCCTGGAAATTTGTCATGCAGCCATGCCCACACATCGTTCTAAAAATGAGGAGGTGCTCCGACCTGCATGAAATGAAAATTATCAATGTTATTTCATTGCGAAATCATTGGTCATACGCGATTTTTCAACTTTTACAGGCATCTTTCAGCATTCATTGTGTCCCGAATGATAAAAGGCCTAACAATGGTTGTGGATGTCATACCACACCAAACCGTCAGCTTTGCCCAACAAAAAGCTCAATACAGAAAACCTCAATAAATACTGAATAATTTACAGTTTGTTTCATTAAAATTGAGTAAGAAATAGAAAAGTTATACGAATTTTAAAATGCGGAGTTACTTATCATACACCTTCTTCTTCTACAGCATTATTAGTCCCATTTATATGGGGTCACTGTTGCGGATACTTTTCCTCCACTCCGCCCTATCCTGCGCCATCTCCTCCGTCAGGTTCTTCTCGCTCATGTCCATCCTGATACGATCTCTCCACCTCATCCTAGGTCTTCCTTTCTTCTTCCTCCCGGGCACTTCCATAGATAACATCCTCCTCCCAACGTAGTTCTCGTCCCTTCTCATTACATGCCCATACCATGCCAGTCTTCTCTCTTGAGCTTTCTTTGGTCCGCATGCCATCCTCTCTGATTTTGGCAATAAATTTTACGGCCGGGTGCCCTTCCTGACAAAAACCCTCCTCTTTTATCCGAACTTGGGACCGGCTGGGGAATGGGCTGGCTTGCCCACCCTCAGGCAGAGCGTTTATTTTAATGAAAATATGTACAAGATAAAACAATATGTATTGTTACTTATCATATACCCTGTACAGTATATAACAAAAGCCTCCAAATTCTTCCTCGAAGTAAAATTAGAGCTTTACAGTTAACCTAATGAGTACTACAAACCTTGATACGAAAATTCATCATGGATATATTCATCGCGGGCAAATTCATTTCTCAAGATTCATCACCATGATTATTATTTTAGCGAACAATTATCGCGAAGAATATTCATCATGTGAAAATCATCATCAAATATTCATCGTCATCAGTCTCTTAAAGTACGCGAGTATTTCCGAGATTATTCGTGAATACTCGTGAATACACGAGTACCAATGAAGAATTAGGTGGAACTCTAATTTTTATCGCCAGATATAAAATTTTAACTGAAAGATATTTTCCAAACTGCTACATTACATTCCTGATGATTAATGCACAGCCACAGCATTGCTTTACAGTCAAGTACTATATTTTATACTGTAGGTTTAGGGTACATTAAGACAGTTTAAGTATACCAGTTAGGTATGTTGTGTTAGATTCTGTTGGGTCAGGTTAGATTAAGTAAGGTTATACTATATGATGGTCCATCATGCTATTTTATTATGCTTTATTGTTGTAGGTTGTGTAGACCAAGGCTGAGGTTATACGAGTGTGCTTGTGAGTGGAACAGGAACATTTGTGTTACTTTGGGGAGGAAACACGAACTTGTGGTGCATCTTGCTTCTAAAGTTCTAATGAATCACCCACTTGGACATCTAAAGCCAAGAGTATCTGCAATGAAAACTAATGACAAGCACAGAAATGATTATGAATTTGACCGCTCGTTGGATTAGGATAAATTAAGATAACATAAAGCATTGTTGATGGCAGTAGTGACGAGCCACTTATGAAAGCCTCACTAGTTGACCCTCTATATACTTGACAATAATGCTGCAAGCTCAATGGGTGCATGGGAGGAATGTTTCTTCGTGAAAGACAGTGAAAACTTTCCTCTCTCTCTTTACAATCCGTTAATATATGTACCATGAGTAGTGATTTTATATTAATATATATATATATATATAATATATATATATATATATATATATATAAGCAAACAACCACAGGGAAAAAGGAAAAGGAAACACGAAATCCGAGCGCTTTCGTGATATATTCACATCTTCAAGGACAAGAAAGACATTGCTATTTCTTTCTTATCCTTGAAGATGTGAATATATCACGAAAGCGCTCGGATTTCGTTTCTTTTCCCTTTTTCCCTGTGGTTGTTTGCTTATTAATAAGATCACGTGTTATTCTGTGATTTTACTGCATATATATATATATATATATATATATATATTATCGTATCTATCATTATTATATACTTTGATTCTTAATTAAACATTCGTCGATTGAATTTTAATGGATTTTAATTTTGGATAAATATAAAGATGACAAAAGAGTTATATTTAATTCGTTTTAATTAATGCTCCCACCTTCTGAATGGATGATAATGCTACTGTTTACTCATTTTTAATTTAATTAATAAACTTTAAAACACTCTTTGAAGTACTTTTTTTAACATTATCAAAAACCATAAAACTTTATGCACGAGCTACCTTTGAAACGAGTTTCGTGTCAGGCGAAGAAATAATTTCTAATTCTTTGTACGTTTATAATTCTCGTATTATAATGCATTATATAATGTATTATAATACATTATAATGTATTATATAATGTATTATAATGTATTATAATGAATCAGTACACGTGTGTACAAATGTATTTGATTTAAAAGTTACTAAAAAAAAAAAAAAAATAGCTTTACTTAAAAAAAAATAGTTTAAAAAATAATTCAAATTATTTCCTACCATCCTAAACTTGTACAAAACACTACTTTTCACTACTTTTCACAACTTGTACAAAACAGTTACTTTAAGGAAGAGATTTTTAAAGATTTCTCCCAATCAGCATTCAGTACTTGTCCGGAAAAACAGAGAGGTCAAGAAAGTTTTTGACAAAATACGATCGGACAAAAATTTCTGTAAGAATACAAGTTGCTCCTTACTTCTACGAGCCCTTGGAAAGAATTAGAAGCTTGAAAAGGTAAGCATAAAAGATTTTTAAAGGCACAGAAAAATTGGTCAGTAAATTTAATTTAAAATCGAGTATTATCGTATATAAAAATGAAATAAAAACCATCTCATACCCAAAATTTTAAAATATATATTAAATAATTTTTTTAATCAGTCTCCTCCTATTTCGTACTATTTCTATCCTAATCCTACGATTTGATAAGTTCTATTAGGTTAACTAAAATAGTTCACTTTGGTTAAGTTAAGATCAGATTAAATTAAATTTGTAATTCTCAGTCCAAAAATTGCCACTTTCGAACCTTTGAGGACAATGGGAGGAACGTGATCAGTGAAGTAATTTCAAAAACTCATAAAAGCATTCAATAAACCTCTCAAAATCAACGTCCGTGTACGCATGTGGAAAACCCTTTTTAAGTTCTTTCTTCCTTCCAAGTTGTTTCATTCTGTTTTATCTTTGATTTTAGTTTGAGGAACTTCACAAACTTTGGTCCCTTTATACCTTTTTTTGAATTAGTTTTTTGTTGCAGGTTGCCGCACTTAAAAATGTTTAAATTCGACTTTTGCATTTAAAAGTGTTATTAAAAGGATCGTGAATATATATATATATATATATATATATATATACAGGGTGGGCCGAAAGTCTGGATCCATAGGAAAATATTTATTTTAATACATAAATTACAACAAATGGTAAATACTTAAAATGAATATCAACTTTAACTCGTAAATGCGTATCCGTGATACTGTACAGTAGTTCGTACTCCAGTATAAATACTCAAATACTTTTTTTATTTCAGCCCAGAAATGGCTTCGAATCTAACAACAGAAGACTGGGTAGAACTTGTGCTCATGTACGCAAGACAGGGCGCTACACACAGAGAAGTTGCTACCGAATTCAATAGAAATCATCCTGATAAGCATCCAGTAACACATGCGACTGTTGGCAAGTTGTTTAAACGTTTCAAAGAAACAGGAAGTGTACATGATCGACGGCGTTCTGGTCGTCCAAAAACTGCAACTGATGAAAATACCTCTGCAATGGTATGTGAAACTTTAACGAATAGTCCAGTAAAGTCAACAAGAAGATTATCAAATGAAACACGCATCTCGAGAACGTCAATTCGAAGAATTATTAAAAATCATAAATTCCATCCCTAAGTGTCTCGATGTCAGAGGCCGCCAATTTGAGCATTTGTTATAATTTGTTGTTTATACTGGAGTACGAACCACTGTACAGTATCACGGATACGCATTTACGAGTTAAAGTTGATATTCATTTTAAGTATTTACCATTTGTTGTAATTTATGTATTAAAATAAATATTTTCCTATGGATCCAGACTTTCGGCCCACCCTGTATATATCGAATAATACATTTATACGCGCACGATTATGCATGATGTAAAAAATGCAAAAAACTTCACTTTTCTACGTGAAGGTCAAATTATGATAATAAAAACCCACTCTAATCCACCCGAAGAGGATGCCAGTGGGCATCGAAACTGTTGTGGAAATAAACTCTGTTTATTAGAGTGGGTTTTTATTATCATAGCATGATGTAAAATTACCTCACCAGGATTCGAACCCACCAGTGGAAGGTGAGGGTGCTAGCCACTCCGCTATGACTGGATAGAAGTGAACACAACCTGAGGTTAATACAGACTCGTCCGAAAAAACGCATAACGCTTCGCGCTCAGAGGGATTTCATGTATTAACCCTCCCGCACTCGAGTTAATGACCAGTATTTCATTCAAATTATCAGGTGCATAAAACGTAAAACGCCTCTAGCCTCGAAAGCGTTATGCTCCTTGGACGATGAAATATTAGACTGTATAAATTTTTAGCCTGTCGTAGCGTAATAGCTAGCGTCCTCACCTTTTGCTCAAGAGGTGGTGGGTTCGAATCCTGGTGGGGTCGATTTATATTATATATATATATATATATATATATATACCTTGCTTCTGCCTGAATTGTTAATTTGGACGAAGGCCAAGTTTATGGCGGAATTCGACCCACGACCCACCAGGAAAGTAAAAAATTACAAAGTCGTCGTACACGAAAGTTTAGTGTTCACCTTGTAGAGGTCATACCATGTTATTCTGATCGCAGATGGCATGTAACGAAATATAACTTCTAAACCTTTTTATTCAATATATCAGTGTTATATTTAGAAGCGAAGAATCAGTTCTTAAGGTCAGTACAATAAATTTACTTTAATTATTCTGTTAAGTCGTATGTTTATGTTTCATTTACATTTATTACGCGCATGCGTATGATCATGGATGCTTTTTGTGTATCTTCTGTGATATGACGCTCGTGTTGATCCATGGGTCCTCCGAAAGCCTTTGTAGTCGTGAGATGAGCGATGTAATAATTTTGACACGTTGGACGTCGCTTGACAGGTTCGCATGATTCTTTTCAAGGGCAAGAAAACAATTTTTATACGTACTACAACATACAAAGCCGATCAAAATAAAATTTCACCTTTTCATTTCGTTCGTATTTTGCAAATTGAGAAAGTTCTTTGAAGATTAAATTATTAATTACATCGTTTATCACATATATGCGTGTTATTACAACATAGCTACCTATTTACAGCATAACCAACCAAATCCTTGCATCTCAGAATACGATAATATTCAAATGAATTTTCAAATAAATATAAAACGCATCAATACCAAACACGGACAAACACATGCAAAACACAGAAGATAAATTGTTGCCTGATATAAAAATTCCTGTCCAGGGAATTGATGATGGAACGAGTGTCAAAACTTAGTTTTGTGTGTGTGTATATATATATATACACACTCTCGGCCAGAATTCAGTTTGCAGCATTTGTAAATAATTATCTTGATTAACAGTACTATCAAAGAATATCGGGCCTATTATTCCCATGGAAGAGATGGCTGCCCAAACTGTCACTCCTGGTAGGTTAACGTCTTTTTCCAAGATAACATTGGGTTAACATCGCTCCAGTACACCAGTACACACAATTATGGCGATTGATATGCCCGTTCAATTTGAATATTGCCTCATCTGACCACCATATCTTATCAAGAAAGGTCTCAACTTCATTGACTTTATTCAGGAAATTTTCGCAAAACTCTAATCGTCTATCTGCATCTCCATCATGCAAGCTCTGTAACACGCGAGGGATGTAAGGCTTCATCTTGTTCTTCTTTAAGAGTCTACGGACACTTCTGTCACTGATACCCAACTCTGTAGAAAGACGTCTACTGGATTTTTGAGGAGTGTGCAACAATGATTCTCTTAATTCATCGGACTTTTCTAAGGTTGTTGCTGAAACTGGCCTTCCTGATCTTGTGGCATCACTTACGCTTCCGGTTCTTTCAAATTTCCTAATTAGACTTGTGATATTGCGGCTCTGCACTTGTCGAATGTTAAATTCTTCTGATAACAAACGAGCGGCTTTAGCTCCATTGTTATTGTTTTGGTAATAATGTTTAACTACTTTCACTCTTTGTTCTCTCGTCAATCGCAAGGCCATATTTATTCAGAATTTCTGTAAAAATAAAAGAAACAAAATGATACAATATAAAACTAAAAAATTATACTGTATAAAACTATAAAGATACAATTATTAAAAGGGCGTTACTTTTGCCGCACCCAGTGTATATATATATATATATATGATGAATAAAACCACGAAGGAAAGGATGTCATTAGACGAAAGCGCTTGAGCACCATTTTGTGTTTCCTTTCCTTCGTGGTTTTATTCATCATAAATATTTTTCACGTGTTACTTTCGTGAAATAATTTTCATATATATATATATATAGTGTATTTAAAAGCCTTGTAAACTTATCTTGTTAATTTTTACGGTAAAGTGGAGAAAATGTGCAATAATTGCAATGATTCTGTGAAAAATAAGCGTGTAAGTTATGTTCAACGCAAATAGAAGCAATTCCCAATTAAAACTCGATGAAAAACAAGGTAAATGCTTCCTGCCTCAGGGATTTATGAATAAAAATAAAATCATCAAAAACATTTCACAGAAAAAATATAATAATCTGGAATTTATTTAAGATAACGCCCGTCACGTTTATCCTCCACAACAAAATACTACTACTACTACTACTACTACTACTACTAGTAATAATAATAATAAAGACCGAGGTAAAAAAATGGCTTCGAGTTAGTAGTATGGGTGAAAAAATGCTGAGTAGAGGAAGGGGGTTAGGGGTGGCACTAAGGGGAAACTAGGGGTGGCACTCTTAGAAGTAGAATTTATAATTCTTTTTCATCCCTAAGGGAATCCTTATTCTGTTAATGCCTTTCTAAAGGCCAGAAGATAAGGCAAAATAAGTATAAGTAGAAAATAATACATACATAAATATACTCAGATATATATAATATATATATATATATATATATATATATATATATATGTGTGTGTGTGTGTGTGTGTGTGTGTGTGTGTGTGATGCGAACCCACAAGGAAAAAAAAAAAGTTATTCGAAGGCCTTTCGTGGGTTTGCATCATTCATTTATTTCACGTGTTTAAGTGCGAAACTCATTCCATATATATATATATATGTAGCGGATCGACAAGAAATAGACCAACAAATCGACAGACATACTTTCTTTCCACGCTACCATAAAACAGTTTGGAACACACGTGGGCTAACAAACAATGGAAAGTCTGTTCTTTCCCAAGGCGCGAAAGTAAGTTTTTATCAACCCAAGGACGCGTTTACAAGGCGTCTTAAATAATTGGCATGAAGTCTACGTCACAGGCCTACGGTATAAAAGGAGCTTCCACTTTATACTCACACTCACTCACCACGCTCACCATCGAACGTCCACCAACCGCTTTCCGGCCCCCTGGCCGGGGGCCACGGCCGCTACTTTCTTCAGGGCCTACAATTTGTCTTCACGTAAGATCTACAGACCACCTGCAGAAGCAATCTTTCGAGGCCCAACCGGAACCACTTCGGGCCTGCGGTTTGCCAGGTCGGCCTTCAAGTTTCTCTACATTCCTCGAGATTATTCAGCACCACAGGCTGATCATAAGGCCAGCCTGCACCTCGAGAAGTAACATCACCTCATGCCTCCACGAAGCCTACATCCATCATCTCAAGAGGCTTAACGAACAACGACAACTAGAATCTGCATAATAGGTTCGTCTTCAACCCGCCTTCAACAAAGGTTACGTCACCATAAGATAAGTACCCCCTTTCCTAAGTACTCTTGTGAAGCCTACATTAGCCTACCGCCGAACGGTAGGCTATACTCCCAAAGTGTGTAATCACGCGTCCATTGACTCCCGTTAATAACGCAGTAGGCCTATCATCCAATTCAAGTGTCATTTCAATACCGTTATTTCCGCGTATCATCCGTCATTATGTTCAAGTCATATTTGTGTGTTAAATATTCTCTTGACGTAATCATTTAACATCACATGATGTTTCTTATATATAAATGATACTGTGCAAGCATTTCAATCCATTATTATTAGGCCACATCAATTATTCTATGTGCATCCATGCAATCATTTAGCCTACTTAATCAGTGTCATGTTTTCCATTCAATGTACCAAACGCACGTGCATTCTTTATATCATTAACTAGGCCTATTCAATGTTACATGTCGCATGCCATTTACATACCATCGATGAGTATTACATTATTTATTACGTGTCAATTAAGCTATTAACATTTCATCTTATTAGCTAAGCCTATGCCATAAGCATAACGTAAAACTACCAATTAATTACTGTCAATTCTTTGTTATATCACAGTGAATAAAATAACGGATTTATTTTCATAATAAACTACAAAAGTAAGGTGTCTTTCATAACCTTAATATTAATTTGCTTTGGGCGTAAACCAAAGCTGGTGACCTCGCTGCCATTTCGGTCACTTCCAATAGTATGGTGGACCTAATCAAATAACCATTCATTCCAATCGGTGATACTGTATTACATCATAAATTGTTAACCCAGCCTATCATTATAAATCAGTCAGTCATTGCCTTAATCAATCGTTGCATACAATTAAATCATTATCACCTTAAACGGCTAAAACTAGGTCCACTATATATATATATATATATATATATATATATATATATATATATATATAAAGAGAGAGAGAGAGAGAGAGAGAGAGAGAGAGAGAGAATAATATAACATAGTATTAAGTTTACTGGCTAAAATATTAATAATAATAATATTAAATTTTTATACAGTTTTATACACAAAAGAAATTAGGTTTAGAGGCCACCGAACACTCCTCACACCCGACGTCAATGTGCCTTAATTGCCATGCCCAATGCCCATAACCCTTCTTAAACCACCAATTACATACAGAGGCAGATGAAGGGACGGATTAAAGTCGAAGGGAAATAAGGAGGCAAAAATGGCGAGGAAGGGAGATAAAGGGAAAATTCATTCGTAGCCTCAATTTTTATTGATAAGTTTTTGCTGAGAAGCTATCTTATCTCGGAAAAGTCCAAGGGATATTTTGGCAACACTGAGAAGTAACAAGTTTGATTACAAAAAATAAAGGTTTATCTGATATGGAAGTGTATATATTATATATATATATATATATATATATATGGTGAATAAAACCACGAAGGAAAGGAAACACAAAATGGTGCTCAAGCGCTTTCGTCTAATGACATCCTCAGGAACACTGAAGTACATAGAAGGTTACAGCCTATATATAGGTTACAAAAAAAAAATATATATATATATATACAGGGTGTCCGAGAATTATCTGTACAACTTTTGGCTGTTATTAAAAGTTAACCATGAAGTGTAGAAATTTCAGTGTTGTTCCATTTTACAGAGAATCTCATTAAGTTTTTTCTGATACCACGGTTTGACAAGTTTTCAGAAATGTACGCGGGTGACAGACATTGATGATTAAAAGCAAGACAGCTGCTATTGAGCGAATTAATGTGGATATGCTGCAGCGTACATGGCAACATTTGGAGTATCGATTGGATGTTTTGCGAATCACTAATGGTACACATATCAAATGTTTGTAACAACGTTACTTTAATAAAAGAAACTTTTGAAAATACAGATTATAAATAATCTTGTTCAAGAATTTTACGTGTTATCAAGAATTTTATTAAAAGATGAAATTGTACAGATAATGTTCGGACACACTGGAATTTCTAAAAAACTTGTCAAAACTTGGTATCAGAAAAAACTTAATGAGATTCTCTGTAAAATGGGACAACACTAGAATTTCTACACTTCATGGTTGACTTTTAATAACAGCCAAATATTGTACAGATAATTCTCGGACACCCTGTATTATATATATATATATATATACAATAAACGGAGAAATGAAATTTAAAAAAAAATAATAATTATTAAAAGATTGTGGATGGGCATACAACTTTGTAAGGAAACACTATCGATTTTTAGCACAAGATCAAACGACCGATTTTTAGCACAAGATTAAATTAATTGTTTCCAACCAATGTTATAAAAAAAAAAAAATGCAAATTTTATACAAATTTATATTGAGAAAAAAGGTACACAAAAGTTTAAAACATTTTCTTAATTGGGCCCTGCCGGCTCCTTGAATGTCCAGAGCCCAGTAAACTTTATCCTTTTTATCCCCTATACTTGGGTTCTGTTGACGTAGAAGCGAGGAGTGTTGGGTGGCTTCTAAATTTCTAGTTTTCTCTGTATAAAAACTTTGAATAATTTTTAATTTTGAGATAAATGGTGGCCTCTAAACATTATTTATTATTATTATTAAAGTTTCGTGACCGGTGACCCCTAAAATTCATATGTATTTATTTTGTGTATATATAAGAAAGGTAAAGCAAAATAAGCATAAATAGAAAATTATATATATATATGTGTGTGTGTGTGTGTGTGTGTGTGTGTGTGTGATATATATATATGTGTGGTGGCCGTTAAAGTTCATACTATTACGTCATATTATTTTCTACTTATATTTATTTGCCTTATCTTTCTTCCAACCATTAGAAAGCCATTAACGGATTAAGGGTTCCCTGTGGATTAAAAGGAATTGAAGGGGATTAAAATTTTTACTTCTGAGAGTGACATCCCGCTTTTCCCCTCAGGGCTACTTCTTATTGTTACCCCTATTTCTCTTTCCCCCAATAGGAATTTTTGCCCCTATACTACTGAAGTATTAGTTTCAGTGATTTCTGTCCTTTAATTTAAATCTAAGCAAGTCCTTATGAAATCGTTTATCCAAATCTGAAGTTATGGATTATCTCATTATCCATTTCTTAATATTTTATACATTTTTAGTATTATGACTAGCTGCATTATGGAAATTATTTTGTTTTCTACCAATAAACTTCTCAATTTCAATTTCAGTTTCAGCATACTAATTCCAAAAGAGTTTTACAAACTAATGGACTAAAGGTTAATGTTCATTACCAGTGTTGGGATAGTTACTTAACTAAATTTCATAAAAACTTAGTTATAGTTACAAGCCAACTAACTTTTATTTTGGGGTTCATAACTTAGTTTTTACTATAACTGAGTGTTATATATATATATATATATATACAGGGTGTTTCAAGAGGAAAGGTCAATACTTCGGGAGGTGATAGTATCGGTCACTGTGAGAAAAAAAGTTCATATGAACATGTGTCTAATTCTGAATGGTTACGGAGATAGAGCTGTTTGAATCTACAAATACAAAAGCATTGTTAATGGTAATCAAGAAAAAGAAACCAATTACTGTTTCTAACATTTAATGTTTAAACATTGGCATTTTGAATGGTATCAGATACAGAAATGACAAATTTGTTACAGTTTACAATACGTTTTCGAAAATCCCACCGTCAACCTCAATGCACTTTGCAACTCGTGTGCGAAGATCGCGTGTTGTTCGTCTGAGTTGATATTGACGTTCCTTTATGCGGGCAGCAGCATCCAAAATGGGCGCGAGCAATTCGTCTCGTGTATCCACCTTTCTTTTGTAAACTTGACTTTTCATCCATCCCCACAAACAATAATCTAACGGAGAGAGGTCTGGAGACCTTGGTGGCCATTGAATGGGACTACCGCGGCCGATCCATCGACCAGGGAAAGTTTGATTTAGGTATTGCATCACCAGACGGGTAGAATGTGGAGGAGCTCCGTCATGCTGAAAGTACATACCAGCGCGTAGCCAAAGGAACATCCTCCAATAGTCCTGGCAATTAATTTTGCAGAAATTCTAGGTAACTTTGCCCTGTAAGACGATTCTCTAAAGTAATAGGGCCAATCAGCTGACCATCGATGATACCGCACCACACATTGGCAGAGAAGCGATGTTGAAAATTTGTTTCCACAGTGGCATTTGGATTTTCGTCTGACCACCGATGAGAGTTACGAGTGTTGTTGATACCGTCACGGATGAAAGTAGCTTCATCGGTGAACAGTATTAATCGAAGCAATCGGTGACTAGCATTTCCCCAATGACAAAATTCCAGTCGCATGGCAGCGTCTACTGGTTGAAGGTGTTGTACACGCTGTACATGATATGGATGCAAGCCTTCCTCACGTAATGTTCGCCATACTCCTGTCTGTGGTACACCGAGACGTGTAGAAATTCTTCGTGAGCTAGTAGTAGGACTACGCTCTACCATCTGAAGAATGCTTTCCACTTCATCCACATCTTGTTGACCTTCACGTTCAGATGAAACATGAGCGCTGGGAAGTGTACCAATCTCACGCAATGTGTTGAAAACCCTGGTAAACACTTCGATCCGGAATTCTGCGGTTCGGAAACCGTCGACGGTATTCTGCAACAGCAGCTGTTGCACTTCCATCGCAAAAACCATAGACATACACCAGATTTGCATATTCGTCATGTGTGAAGATGTGTGGCATTCTTAACACTGCTTCAAACACCAAACAATGTCACTCACAACAGTCAGCTGTCGATTGGCTTATGTTACATGCTTACATTACAGCTTACATGGTTTAAGGTTATAGGGGAGGGAAGGGGGAGGAAGAGCTGCGCGCGCATCAGATTCAAACAGCTATATCTCCGTAACCATTCAGAATTAGACACATGTTCATATGAACTTTTTTCTCACAATGACCGATACTATCACCTCTCGAAGTATTGACCTTTCCTCCCGAAACACCCTGTGTGTGTGTATATATATATATATATATATTTAAAAGAATAGTCAAAATTTAGTTTCTACTTTTGCACTAAGTAATAAACTGGGATCAGCAGTGCGAGTGCTAAATTCAAACACGTGAGGTTCTTAAAATGAACATTTTAAATATATTTCCTGCATATTCTGTTGAAAGGCTGTTTTCGCAGGCCAGTATCGACACTGTTGGACGGAAACACCAGACCAGGCCGAGATTGCTTGAATTGGAGTGCATTTTCAAATACAATAGAAAGTATTACTAAGGGACATCAAACTTTGTTTTGTACTGTTTCTAATTTCTTTTACCTGTGATCTAAAAGCGATTTGCATCGTCTGTTTTTTAGGGGTCATCCACAAATTAGGTTAGTGATTGGGGAGGTCAAAATAATTGATTGGGGCACTCAAAAAAAAAAGTTTAAAATTACAAAAATCTGCCTTATTTACACTATAAATAAACGAAATTATTTTTCTGAAATTCTGAATACTGAGCAGCACAGTTATGTAACACTGCGATACTTGCACTTTTACTAAGTTTTACTAAGTTTTTTCTTGTATAACTGAGGTTTAACTGAGCTTTAAACTTGGCTATTAACTAGTAACTATATTTTTTAACTCCTTAGTAAGTTTTTAGGGAAGAAGTAGGAAACTAACCAAGTAACTAAGTTTTTTTTCATAACTGCCTCAACATTCTTCCTGACTGAACTTCTTATTAACAGATTTTCCAGGCATAGCACTTTGCTCATGAGAGAAAAAAATAAATATGGAGGGAGTCAACAGCTCTTTGGTTACTTGGTTGCTTTCATAACTCTCAAACTCGAAGATTATTTTAGAAATTATTATTATTTGTGCCTCAAAAAAAAAACGTATGCTAAAATTTTACACTCCCCGCCGTAGACAGAGTTTATTTCCACAACAGCTTCGATGCCCACTGGCATCCTCTTCGGGTGGATACAGAAAAACGAAAGGATGCCAGTGGGCATCGAAGCTGTTGTGGAAAAAACTCCGTGTCGTACTTTTTAGACTTCCAAACCTTTATTTTTTAGCGTGTTTTTCAGCTTTTAGTTTTCAAAGTTTTGGAAAGTTTAAGAAAAAGAAAATTTCCTCCAACATCTTTTTCCTGAAACAAACTCTCATTCGTGTCATTAATCCGACAACGGATTATGTGGCCTTTCAACCTTTCAGATGTTCCGTGCGATGATTCCTCATTTCACGGAGGTCAGGCTTGTTGCCCCTCCTCCCCTCCTACTTATTGTATATTTTAAGGATTTTTAAAACAGTCATTTGCTAAAACATATTCGTGTTTTCGCCAATTTTTTCCTTGTTTTGATCAAAACAATCCATTTAGGTATCTTAATTTGCCGAAGGGAGTCCTTTTATATATATATATATATATATATATATATATATATATATAATATATATATATATAAAATGCTATTCCAGCAATGATGTAATTTATATAGTGTAGGAATAGGATTTCAATGGCCTAAATAGAAGGGTGATGCTTTTAAATATAAATCCATTTGTCTCAACTCATCTGAAATTCTGTTGAGAACTTTTTTTTTTTATATTTTTTGTTCCCTTCAAAACTCTTTAAAGCCAAGATGAATTATTTTAAAAATGATTTATAAAAAGTTAGCTTTGGGATAAACAAAGAAATAGTTAATGTGTTTTTATATTAAGGGCTATTTTCGCTTATAATGTATCGTCAAAAGAATAGGAAACACTTATTTGAAAATTGTGTGTGTGTGTGTATATATATATATACACAGGGTGTTTCTAAAGTAACCATCTATTTTGGTGAAATAGGGGGATTTTAAACAATTGTTATATTGGCATAATGGTATGTGCATTGTTATACAAAATTCATGTATTTATAATATTTCAATTGCTTTACACGATTTTTTGTTAATTATTTTATTTTATTTTCAGACCCATATCATTGATGATGAATGTGCAAGAACGGGTTTATGTAGTAACATGCAGGATAAAAGGCATTAAGTGCAATGAAATTAGAGAAAAGTTTGAGAGAAGGTTTCGTAAAACAGGCCATAGAGACCAGGCTATTCGCGAATTAGAAACAAATTTATGAGGACTGGATCTGTGCATGACGAGCGTAGATCTGGACGGCCAAGAAGATCTCACGAAAGAATCGAATCTGTTCAAGAAGCATTCGAAGAGGATCCACAATTATCGATTCGGAGGGCATCCCACAGATTAGAAATTCCACAAACAACGGTTTACAGAATTCTACGTTATGATTTAAAGAAAAAGCCATACCACATTCAAGTGTTCCACAACTTACAAGAAGAAGATTATCCACGAAGAGCAACAATGTGTGCCGAGCTTACAAATATATATATATATTTCCATGTTTTAAAGGTGTTTTTTTTATAATTCATATTATTTCGCAAAATAGATGGTTACTTTAGAAACACCCTGTATATGAAAATTATTTCACGAAAGTAACACGTGAAAAATATTTATGATGAATAAAACCACGAAGGAAAGGAAACACAAAATGGTGCTCAAGCGCTTTCGTCTAATGACATGCTCAGGAACACTGAAGTACATAAAAGGGTTACAGCCTATATATAGGTTACAGAAAGAAAAATAAATAAATAAATAAATAATATACACACATATATAATATATATATATATATATATATATAATATATATATATATATATAATATATATATGTAGCGGATCGACAAGAAATAGACCAACAAATAGACAGAAATACGTTACTTCCACGCTTCATCAAAGAACTTGGAAAACACACGTGGGCAAGAGTCAAACAATGGAGCGTCTGTTTCTTCCCAAAGAGGCGCCAATGTAAGCTTTTATCAAACAAAGGACACGCGGACCAAGCGTTTTAAGATTTGGTACAGTTCCACGTCACGGGAACGGCGTATAAAAGAGAGCATCCACGCTCACTCGCTCTCACTTCGTTGGCGCTTCCATTTCGTTCGACTACTCGGTACGATACCACCTCTTCAACCGCCTACCGGCTTCGGCGGAGGCTAGGCCCGCTACTTTCTTCAAGGCCTACAATTTATCATCAAGTAAGATCTACAAACCGCCTGCAGAAGCAATCTTTCGAGGCCCAACCGGAATCACTTCGGGCCTGCGGTTTGCCGGGTCGGCCTTCAAGTTTCTCTACATTCCTCGAGATATATTCAGCATCCCAGGCCGACACCTGCACCTCATAAGGCCAGCCTGCACCTCGAGAAGTAACATCACCTCAGGTTTCCGAACGAAGCCTATCATCCATCATCTCAAGAGGCTTAACGGACAACGACAACCAGAATCTGCGTAATAGGTTCGTCTTCAACCCGCCTTCAACAAAGTTTACGTCACCATAAGCTAAGTACATCATATTCTAAGTACTCTTGAAGCCTACATTAGCCTACCGCCGAACGGTAGGCTATACTCCAAAGTGTGTATTTACGCGTTCCAACTGACTCTCGTGAAAGAACGCAATAGGCCTGTCATCCAATTCAAGTGTCATTTTTATACCGTTATTCCGCGTATCATCCGTCATTATGTTCAATTCATATTTATGTGTTAAAAAATTCTCTTGACGTAATCGTTTAACATCACATAATGTTCTTATATATAAATGATATTTGTGTAAGCATTTCAATCCATTATTATTAGGCCACATCAATTATTCTATGTGCATCCATGCAATCATTTGGCCTACTTAATCAGTGTCATGTTTTTCCATTCAATGTACCAAACGCACGTGCATTCTTTATATCATTAACTAGGCCTATTCAATGTTCCATGTCGCATGCCATTACATACCATCGATGAGTACAGTACTTATTGCGTGTAAATTAACTATTAACATTTCATCATATCAGCTAAGTCCATGTCATAAGCACAACGTAAAACTACCAATTAATTACAGTCTTACCATTGTATTTTCACTGTGAAAATTAATATAAATATTTTCTTAATTAAACTACACAAAACATAAGGTGTCTTTTATAACCTTAATATTAATTTGCTTGGGCGTAAATCAAGCTGGTGACCCTCGCTGCCATTTCGGTCACTTCCAATAGTATGGTGGATCTACTCAAATAGCCTTTCATTAATAAGCAATCAGTCAGTCATTGCACCAATTAATCATTGCAAACAATTAAATCATTATCACCTTAAACGGCTAAAACTAGGTCCACTATATATATATATATTACAGGGTGGGCGGAAAGTAGCTCCCTATTTTGGATTGGTAAAAAAATACGTATATTATCCATTTATTTCAGAAGAAATAATATGAAAAGGTAGGCATACATGGTAGGTTTTCTCTAAAATTCAATGTGGGCTCCAACTCTTTCCACCAGCTTCTGGAGCCGCCCAGGAATGGCGTCCACTGACTTTAGCAGGAACTCCGGCGGGATGAAGGACATGACTTCCCGAATTCGGTCCTCCAGTTCTTCCAATGTCCTCGGTTTGGTGCGGTAGACTTCTTCCTTTACCCACCCCCAAAGAAAGAAGTCGCACGGTGTCAAGTCGGGGATCCTGGCTGGCCATTGATGTGGACCACGACGACCCATCCAACGCCCAGGGAAGTGGGCATCCAGCCACTCACGGACAAGAGCGAAGTGCGGAGGGGCGCCATCTTGCATAAATATCAGATCGTCGATGTTCTCCCATGTGCTGACAACCGGCCAGACCTCGTTTCGCAACATAGCAAGGTACCGCTCAGCATTCATGGTGTTGCGCAGAAGGAACGGGCCCACAACCTGATCTGAGGTCATACCACACCACACCGTTACACTGAACCGATTCTGCCGTTTTTCAGCGGTAACCGTGCGACTTCTTTCTTTGGGGGTGGGTAAAGGAAGAAGTCTACCGCACCAAACCGAGGACATTGGAAGAACTGGAGGACCGAATTCGGGAAGTCATGTCCTCCATCCCGCCGGAGTTCCTGCTAAAGTCAGTGGACGCCATTCCTGGGCGGCTCCAGAAGCTGGTGGAAAGAGTTGGAGCCCACATTGAATTTTAGAGAAAACCTACCATGTATGCCTACCTTTTCATATTATTTCTTCTGAAATAAATGGATAATATACGTATTTTTTTACCAATCCAAATAGGGAGCTACTTTCCGCCTACCCTGTATATATATATATATATATATATATATATATATATATATATATATATGCAATAAACGGAGAAGTGAAAATTAAAAATTAAAGGATTATCAGAGGCATACACATTTGTAAGGAAAAAATATCGATTTTTAGCACAAGATCAAATGAATTATAAAAATACAAATTTATACTGGAAATCTGCCCGGGTTTTAACACTGCCTTTTATGGTTAAGTTTCGATGTATGTAAAAATAAAATGAAAATTAAAAGTTAATAAAGTAGCATACAAGTTTACCAAAGATTTAGCGTTCTACCCTTCTTATCTAAATCTGTTTTGAAGGAATTCAAAACAACAGGATCGAGTTGAAAAAGACCTTTGCTTATGTTGAAGTTATTTGAAAGTTGGATAATGGCAGACTCAAGAATATTTCTATTAAAATGTTGCTAGAGTGGAATAAAACTGAAGCATTATTCCAATCAATACAGTGGGATAACTCTGACAAATGGACAAAAAGGGCACTGGACAACTGTCCTGTTCTAACGGAATATTGATGCTGTTTTATACGTGTGTGCAAATCCTTTCCCGTCTGACCTATGTAAAAGGAATCACATTGTTTACAACCAATTTTATAGATAATGCCTGAATTATTGGTAGGGCTATTTTTTACTATGATATTTTTCACAATATTGTTATATGAAAATACTACATTAATATCCAAAAGTTTAAGTACATTAGCAATGCCTAAAAAGCCCGGGAAAAATGGAAGTACTAAAATATTTTTTGACAAAGTACGAATGTTATTATTGACACGATAGAAAGTTCGTTTTGCCTTGTTGAGACAAGATTCCATAAACGCAGATGGATAACACAGATCACTTCCAATACCAATGCCGAATTGGAAAAATCAACGGTATTGGAAGTGATCTGTGTTATCCATCTGCGTTTATGGAATCTTGTCTCAACAAGGCAAAACGAACTTTCTATCGTGTCAATAATAACACTCGTACTTTGTCAAAAAATATTTTAGTACTTCCATTTTTCCCGGGCTTTTTAGGCATTGCTAATGTACTTAAACTTTTGGATATTAATGTAGTATTTTCATATAACAATATTGTGAAAAATATCATAGTAAAAAATAGCCCTACCAATAATTCAGGCATTATCTAAAAATTGGTTGTAAACAATGTGATTCCTTTTACATAGTCAGACGGGAAAGGATTTGCACACACGTATAAAACAGCATCAATATTCCGTTAGAACAGGACAGTTGTCCAGTGCCTTTTTGTCCATTTGTCAGAGTTATCCCACTGTATTGATTGGAATAATGCTTCAGTTTTATTCCACTCTAGCAACATTGTTAATAGAAATATTCTTGAGTCTGCCATTATCCAACTTTCAAATAACTTCAACATAAGCAAAGGTTTTTCAACTCGATCCTGTTGTTTTGAATTCCTTCAAAACAGATTTAGATCAGAAGGGTAGAACGCTAAATCTTTGGTAAACTTGTATGCTACTTTATTAACTTTTAATTTCCATTTTATTTTTACATACATCGAAACTTAACCATAAAAGGCAGTGTTAAAACCCGGCAGATTTCCAGTATAAATTTGTATTTTTATAATTCATTTGATCTTGTGCTAAAAATCGATATTTTTCTTTACGAATCTGTATGCCTCTCTGATAATCCTTTAATTTTTAATTTTTACTTCTCCGTTTATTGCTATATATATATATATATATATATATATATATATATATATATATATATATGTGTGTGTGTGTGTGTGTGTGTGTGTGTGTGTATATTATTTATTTTTCTTTTTTTTCTTTCTGTAACCTATATATAGGCTGTAACCCTTTTATGTACTTCAGTGTTCCTGAGGATGTCATTAGACGAAAGCGCTTGAGCACCATATTGTGTTTCCTTTCCTTCGTGGTTTTATTCATCATATATATATATATATATATATATATATATATATATATATATATATATATATATATATACTGTATTTAAAAAAGTTATGTAAATTTTCTGTCTTTTCTCTGTGTTGACTGTCTTTTCTTTTCCCGAGTGGTATGTTTTCACACCAGGATTTCATGTTATCAGGAGTCTGCGATCTTCTCTTCCAGGCTGTAGATTCGTATCTCTTACCCGCTAGTTCACCCAAATGGTAAACCACTTTTCTTAAGGGTTAAGGTTTTAAATTACTAGGTAGATTTGCTGCGTATATTAAGTTTTATTTAACTAGTGTAGTAAATCTAATTGGCAGGTACTGTAGGTCTATTTCCTCGGCCTCAGTACTGTGTCCCGCGCTGCTCTCTCTGGCTCCCCCGCTGTATTGAGAGTTAGATCTCAACCCTTATATAGCGATAAATCATAAAGGGGGATGGTACTTGAAAGGGGGGAATATTTAATACATAAACAGATTCTTAAGAAAGAAAATGGGATATTATCAAAAATTTGGACTGTCAAATTTTTTTGAAAATTTGGTCACTAGCAATGTTCCCTCTAAGGTGTGCGCGTGTGCGCGCGCACACAGCAAAATAAAATGCGCACAGGCTCAAGCGTATCATGAGTCACGACAGTAAATGAAGTAATTTCAAAAATATACCGTCACACAAGGTCTGACCATTTGCATCAACATACTCTATAGTCGCTCTTTTAAGTATTAACCCCTTCCACCCGACTTCGCCGACGTCCGCGCAATTACACAATACGGATTTTTTTTACTCTATGTATTTGCATTTTTTTTTCTTTCATACATTAACGCATTGAATATAAACCTTCTCTTTCTTATTTTTGCATAAAAACGAATAGTAATTATCTCATAATTCATAAAAAATAAAATGAAAAATACAAAAGCGGCAAGTGCATAGCCTGTCAATGTATAGTTTTATACGTGTATGTATGTACACTAGGGTTATGACTTTTTAATTTTTTTCATAAATATTGTTTCCTGTATCATCAATCGATGAACTTTTGCTTGAAAACAATAAAAAAGGGCCTAATTCTTCAGAATTAAAAAAAAATGTCACCCCGAAAGCAAATATAGTATATTAGTATATTCGAGACAGCTGCATTGCACCATTCTAGATTGGTTACCTGATGATTATCATAAATTGTCCAATATCTTGCAAGCAACAATACCGAAAAGCACTAAATACTCTGGAAAATCACTGGAACAGAGACCCATCTGCAATAGCTATACCAAGGAGCAACCAATATTTATTATTTTATTAATTTTTTTTTTTATTTTGGGGTGAAGTTTTTCAAAATATATCGAAAAAACTGTTATTTTCATTGTCATGGGGCAAAAGTTCATCGATTTATGATACAGGAACATGAGGTTATAAAAATGTCATAACCCTAAATTGTACACGCATTGAAATAAAGCTCCGCCTACAAAGTTTTCTATTTGCTAAAAATGATGTCATCTATTTCCTATTTGCTAAATATGATGATGTCATCACTTTTCCTATTGGCTAAAACATAATGTCATCACTATATCTATGTTTTTAGTTATCATAGATGACGTCATGACATCAATGACATTATGACATCATTGACTTATAACGTCATCTATAACAGTGAGCATTTCCAATATCCTTTTTAAAGCTTATTAAGTATTACAGAATTTTGTTTAGTCCAATTGGAAACTTTTTTTTCATGACGTAACCTCTACCGTCATCGAAAAACAGCATCAAAAGATCTATGACGTCAACATTGCCGTCATGGAAGGGATGGGGTTAAGTGTCATGTTTGAATTTATCATAATTTTTGTTTTTGTAAAGCAGTGTATATATTAGTAAAGTCCAACTTTATATATTGAAAAGTGCAGCTGTGCAAATATAGATAATAATATGGGTAAAGTTGCGCCACTGAGTTCCTAATGGTCGTTGACTCGTTGAGTTTTGGCGGGCCTTTTTGTCACCGAATTACAACAACCACTCGACCAGATCTACTATCTTTGGTCGCACTTTAGTGTCCAAATGCCATTAGCTATTTTTATTTCAGATTCGAGAAATCTTGCTTTTTTTAAATCATGGTTTGCCTGAAGAAATTGAGTTTGTCAATCATATATAATAGGTAATAATAAATATGAGATTTGGCAACCCTGCCCGCCGCCCGGCACCTGAGCGCAGAGCGATATGCCTTCAGTTCAGTTTTGTATTAGTTGGAGAATAAACCAAGCTAGATGTGGTCATATTTTATTGTAGTTAAGTTCAATCATATTTCGACTTTGTTATAAATAGTGTTTTGGTGATTTTTTTCTGAAAGTCTGGACTAAGTTTGACATATTTACAAAATTTTAGTTAGATCTTATGCTTAGAATTTTTTTTATAGATCCAAAAATCGAGTTCTCTTTCATTGTTGAACCATAGAAAATTTTTCCAAGAGTTTACGGCTTTTTTTTTTTGCCATTAGAGCATTATGTAAATGCATTTATATGTTATACTACGTACCAAGATAAATAATTTTGTGAAGTATTTTGTAGAAAACATGTACTCCAAATTTTTTATAGGGTTCCAAAAATTAAGTGAAGGCCAATTTTTCAGAATAAGAGGAATTTTTTTTTCAAAAAATTTTATAACAATATTTTTTTAAAGTATTTTTATGAATTATTTCTGGACAAAAATTCTAAAAATATATATATTTTTTTTGGTTAGGCCGAAATTTTCCTTATCCGCGTATAGTGATCACCCTTTATTATTTTTACTTTCTTCTCATTATTTACTCTACTATCGGCTCTCTATTTCATTTATCGTTTGCTTTCTCTACACTCTTTTTTCACCATACCGTATAAATTCCATGGTAGCCACGCCGAGCCAAGACTATGAAAGTCTGTTACAAAACAAAGGGGGAGTTTATTAACACTCTTTTAACACTTTTTATTATTTATTTAACTCCGAAAATGGTTTAAGTAATTTAGGGGGGTGCGAGTACGGAATTTTACGATAACATTTTACGTCGGAGAGGAACACAAACAATTAATTAAACTTTACGTTACATGACGCCAACCTTACGCGTAACGCGTTGCCTAGAAGACTGACTCCCTTGTGGGGGTAGTCTGCTCTCTCGGCCTCTGTTCAGGACTGCCAACTCTACCCATTTTAAACAATTTCAAACAATTTCACAATTATTAGTAAATGATTTATATTAAACATTATAATCTTAATTAAACAAAAATTAATATTCTTAACTAGGCATTACTACACGCGTAATAGGAAATGCTGAGTGAACGAACCCCTTAAGTACATTGTTCATTGTTGTTACAATTCAGTTTCTTCATATGTATTGAAAGGTTATTTTTATTAGCCCTCAATATGTCTAGAGAGGGGAAGCGCAAAAGATCTGTGACTTGTTTCCAAAAGAAATGGCTGGATGAGTGTGTTGAAACGGCTACACCGAAGTCATATGAGATTATGCGTGTTCAATTAAAAGAAATGTTTAGTCATGATTCAGAAACAGGGGTGATTTGCATTTATTGTCATGATGCTAAAGTCATAAATGAATTTGCAAGCGGAAAGATGCGGAATGATGTCTGAAAACTTGACTTCTTGAAGCGCCACCTATCAAGTAAAACTCATTTAAATGGCGTAAATAAATTAATACACAAAAATCCTTCATTGCCAGCAAAAGGAGTGCTAAGTATGTTACTAGAAAGTCCAGCTGAAAAAAAGAAAAAGCGTGAACATATTGAACGATCACGTTCAAATCCAGAAGAAATTAAAGTTCTGATCGACAATGTTTTGTTAGCTGTTAATATGAATAGTTCTTTGTTTTCTGTTCATAAAATTAATGAGCGTATGGCAAAATATGTTCATATGCCGGAAGCCTGGAGGAGCAAAAATTATGCTTTTGAGTTTTTGGAAAGCATAAATAACATTGTAGAAAAAGATGTGTTCGAAGAAATAGCTTCATCCGCTTTTCATACACTAGTTATCGATGAAAGCACAGACGTAACCATCAACAAATACCTAATACTTTACTTCAAATTTAGACCCAAAAATTCCACCCAATATAAAACATCATTTGGTGGAATCTTGGAGCTGCAAGCATGTGATGCTTCTACAATAGTATCCGCAATCAAGCAGTTTTATGAAAAACACAAACTTGACCTACACAAAATGGTCATCTGATGGTGCATCTGTGATGCTAAGAAAGCATAATGGTATAGCAGCACAGCTGAAACGGGAAATTTTTCATCTTGTCCAACAACATTGTGTCGCACACCGTGAAGACTTGGGAATTTGTGATGCTTGGAAAGAGGTTAAGCAAATAAAAGATATTGAAACATTAATGCGAACTATATATTCAGTATTTTCCAGGTTTTCAACAAAAAAGCACAAGTTCCAAGAAATAGCGAATGCTTCTGAAAATGAATCAGTTGCTTTCAGGCCTCTAAATGAAGTGAGGTGGTTGTCTCGACATTTTGCGCTTCAAGCAGTAATGAAAAACTATGATTCTTTAATAGATTATTTTGAGGAAGACGCAACTGAAGATCCAATAGCTAGCTATTCAAGAAATTAACTGACCCAAATTATCGAATAGCTTTAGAGGTTCTGAATGATGTTTTACAAGAATTAGCTTCATTGTGTGTGCTTTTTCAAAAGCGTGGCTTGAAACCGCTGGATGCGTTTCATCTTGCACATTGTAAACTGAACAAAATGAAAGGACATTATCTGGGAAATAAAATTTCATGGAGCGACAAAGTCAAAACTCTACTGAACAAATACCATCAGGAAAATATTGTAATTGATACTCATTCGGTGTTAACTTTCATAGAAAAACTTTGTTCCCATTTGGAAGACAGGTTTCCTGAAAATGAAGTAAAAGAATGGTCTGCCTTTGATTGTTCGGCTATTTTACAGAAAGACTTTGACTTTGGCATTGAGCATGTTAAAGCTTTATGTGCAAAATATGTAGATTTTCTTGGTGAAAGTTCTACCATAATCGAACAGTACAATGATTTTAAATTTGTTGTATGCGAGAAAATAAAAAGTAAGCTGGTTAAAAAGATAAAAACTTTGATGATATGGTGACATTCGTCCTCCAAAATGAACAATTTTGTGACCTTGCTAAGTTGATGGATATTGGGGAACTTTCCTAGCATCTAGTGGGACTGTGAGCGTGGCTTCAGTTTAATGAATTCTATAAAGAACAAATTAAGAAATCGCTTGAAAGAAAATCATTTGGACATGCTCATGCGAATTAAAAGTTACCTGAATGATGACGGATGTATTAATCTTCATAGAGTTTATTTGGAATGGGCAAATGCTAAAGATCGTAGGGAGAAATCATAATCATACTTAAATGAAAGGCACTTTCATTTAATGTTATTTTGATTATATTTTATTTTATTGAATTTTATATTTTTTGTTTTATTCCTATTTTGTGAATGGATAAAATTATGTATTAATCTTGATAGTCTATTTTAAATTGCTAAATGCTAAAAATTGTTTGGAGAAATGATAACTAAAATAGTAATTTTCAATTAGTTATTTTTATTTTATTTCTTTATTTTGTTGAATTTATTTTACTATTTTTTATTTTATTCATATTTTTAGAATGGCTAAAATGTTTTTAGATATATTTCATTTTGAAGATAATAGCGCTCAGAAAAGTTTGCACAATTTTTCACCATGAATCTAAATGTATGCACAACGAAAATTTCTTGCGCACACGGACTGAAAAAAATTAGAGGGAACATTGGTCACTAGTACAATTTTTTATGCTGATTCTAAGTATGCAACTCATTTTTTGCGAAAATAAATATTTAACAGTTTATTGGCGTTTCTTTGCAGGAATAGTGCCAGCTTCTCCATACGAACTCGCAAAAAACAGTAATTTTTGTTGTTATTAATGTTTATTTGTTTCCTGCTTACACCTAGTTTAACGTGAATATTATTGTTGTAGTGTGAGCATATGATAAAGTAGTGCTGTAATCTATCTACAGTACTTGCGAGTTGCCTCCGGTCAATTGAATGCCCGGTTAGGTCAACTGAATGCCCGGTTAGGTCAACTGTATGCCCTTGACGATTGGTTAGGTTAAGTCGTGATATTTTCGTTAAAACTAACGAAAATATCACGACTTAACCTAACCAATCGTCAAGGGCGTACACCTAACCGGGCATTCAATAATTTTATGGGGGTGTTATGAAGGAAAAGAGAACAATGGGTGTGTTACAAAGGAAAAGATCTAAAGAAAGTATATAGTTAGTAGAGGCTTTTCTGTTCTATGGGCACCAACGATGTTAGGTTAGGTCAGGTTAGGATAGGTTAGGCTATGTTAAGCTAGGTTAAGTTAGGTTAGGTTAGGTATGACCAATGATAATGTAATGTAATAAATCGTCAAATTTTTGAAGAAACGACAAATATTTTTTGTTTATATTTATGTTCATTAAAGCTGTTAAATTAAATAAATTAAATTTCTCCTACTTTAAATGCACTTATTATTAATAAAAAGTGAAAATAAGTTTAAAAAATTATTAATTTCTCTCATTTCAATGGTACCCATAGAACGGAAAAGGTCCAGTTAGTATATAGTTAAGTTCACACCAAAACTATAAAGAAATAAGTTATTTTAAATGCAACATGAACAAAATAAATTTTCTAAGAGTTAATAAATCAATTTGAAATCATTCTACTGTATATTGAATTATTGGATCACCTGAAGACTAGAGCCCCCATGTATTCTTGTTTTTAGCTTTACATTACCAAATATATAGGATCACTTTAACATTGCTTCCCAAAGCATTCGGGAAGCAATATGTTAAAGTGATCCCTCCTGGGAAATAATATGTTAAAGTGATTAACACTGCGAAGCAATATGTTAAAGAGAGGTTCCTGGGAAGCAATATGTTAAAGTGATCCGATATATAGTATAAAATATTTAAATTATTAAATTGAATCCCGATTAGGTCAACTGCACGCCCTTGACGATTGGTTAGGTTAAGTGGTTATATTTTCGTTAATTTTAACGAAAATATCACACTGGGGGCTTTAGTCTTCAGGTGATCCGAATTATTCTGAATGATGAATAATATTTGATAATATTAAAAATTAATAATAATTATTTACTAATTCGAAATTTTCATTCTCTCCTTCATCAAAAAGTTATTGAAAAAATGGAGCTATTGAAGAATAGGGACCCCGGCCTTCTTTAGTTAGCTTTATAAGGCTAACTAATAAAAAAAAATTACATAACCTAACCAATCGTCAAAGGCGTACAGTTAACCTAACGATTGGTTAGGTTAGGTCGTGATATTTTCGTTAGTTAGCCTTATAAGCCTAACTAAAGAAGGCTGGGGTCCCTATCCTTCAATAGCTCCGAAAAAATTATAAAGCATTATATTTTAAAGTGTTTCTCTAAACAGGGTAAGAGTATATTAAAAAAAAAATTATTACCTATTATACCTAATAATGATATAAAGTATTACGCGTTAATTTTTAAGCAATTATCATGGTTCGAAACCCTGTAGAAATCATAAGCCTTTAAAAATCTTTAGTATGAATTATTACTTAATGTTATTATGAGAGTTCATCCTATATTCCTAAATTCCTATTTTGATTCCTAAAATTCTTAAATTCCTATTTTGATTCCTAAAATTCTTAAATTCCTATTTTTATTCCTAAAATTCCTAAATTCTTATTTTGAGCCCTAAAATTCGTAAAATTCCCATTCCATAACTCATAAATAATAATCAATAACAGGACATTTTTATGATAATTATAATTATTACAGTTAATATGACTAAATTTACAGTTACATCACCTATTACAGTATTGATAAATAAAAGAAAAACAAATTTCGTTTTCTATACATTTTACGTCTCATACTTTAAGCCAAAACTAATTTAAATTACTTATATTTGCACATAACCATAGGCGTATGGGATGACACTTTACTGGGGGAGGGGGGCAGAAAAAAATTGCCCTGATTTCAGCATAAGCACTATATGTAACTTAATATAACATTTTATAATCTCTCTCAATATTAAATTCATCATTGCAATCATTATCTGTCTCTTGCTCTTTCGACCAGTTCTCATTATACCCAATTTTTTCGTTTACATTATAAAACGCAAAATCCTGTTCTATTGCCTTATTCAAATTAACAACAGTTAACAACTTTTGTACTTAAAATAAAAAAAAATTACACCAAATTTAATGCAAGTCCCACAGAAATTATTACAACAGCTATTGATTATAATCAATCTGCTTAGCAGATAGCTGGTGAGGGAAGCCATATTTTGGGGCCTCTTTGCAACTGATACGTTGCCCACGTTGAGCTTCCATCATGAAAAAGAAAAACTTTAGTATTTGCCATTTACCATTATTTATTCGGACTATAATTTTTTAATTATACCAGAAGAGTCCCTTTTTTCATGAACATTAGGTCTGTGTATGCCGTAAAAGTTATCTCAGGGACCGTTCTAAGTTGTATCACATTAAACAGACGTGTTAAGTGTCTTCAAAGTGGACACTCGAAGTTGCCGGTTAAAAGTTTAAGTTTTGGATTTTGGCTAAAAATACAATAGTTACCAATCCTAATAGACAGAGTTTATTTCCACAACAGTTTCGATGCCCACTGGCATCCTCTTCGGGTGGATACAGAAAAACGAATGAACCAAAAACAAGAGGAAAAAGTCCAGGGACCATTAAGAAATTCGCACCTAGGTTAGATCTCGTTCTCCCGACACTAGAAGGGCAGTTTTATTAAAGGGACCCGCTTATAAGTACATTCGCACAAATTTAAAACTATTTTCTTGTTCTATACATACAGATTCTATTATTTTTTACATAATTATACATTTATTATTAAATTTATATTTAATATTACATTATTATTTATTACAGAAATTATAAATTTATTATTACAGTGATTATTATTACATTGTTGTTTATTATACAGAAATTATAAACCGAAAACGAATCCGTTCCCCCGACCCCAGAAGGGCATTTTTATTAAAGGGTCCCGCTTATAAGTACATTCGCACAAATTAAAACTATCTTCTTGTTCTATACATACAGATTCTATTATTTTGACATAATTACTGCATTATTGCATTTACATTTTTTAACATTTATTATTATTACCTTTACACTAATTATTACATTTATTTTATTACCCTTATTATTACATTTATTACATTTATATTTATTTCTACATTTATTACTTCCATTATTACATTTACATTTACGTTTATTATTCCATTTACATTTTACCGAAAAAAAAAAAGTCAGCCAAAAGCGAGTAAGGAAACAATCCAGAGACCTTTAAGAAATTCACACTTAGGTTAGAACCCGTTCACTCGACTCCGTAAGGGATTTTTTGACCAAGAATCTCATTAAAGGGTCCAACTCATAAGTACCTTCGCACAAATTAAAATTATCCTCTTGTTCTATACATACAGATTCTATTATTTTTTCTTTGACATAATTATTACATTTATAAAGTACCTTACTTGACTCCCAATCTATAGCATGATTATTTTGGCTGGCGTGATAAAAAATGGCATTATTAGTATTACAACTTCTGAAGGCATATTTGTGTTCTTTAATACGGGTTTCAATATTTCTTCCAGTTTCTCCTACGTATACTAAATCACAACTTTTACAGGGAATGCTGTAGACACAGGCTTGTTCCTGTTTTACAACGTTATTCCTAACCAATTTACTTTTCATGGTAGATGAATATTTGAACGCCAAAGCAAACTTAAAATCTTTCGTCAACGGTTTTACTCTTTCTAAGCCGGTAATGTAAGGCAAACTCACATATTGTTTTTGGTTAACTGAAGGTTCCCGAGGGGCATAAAAAGATTTTCTGGCTTTAAAATACGCCTTTCTGATAAACCACTCACGATATTTTAAATCCTTAAAAATGTTCCAAATCTTTGAATTTCCCGGGTCCAGCAAATGTGGGCTACAAATCCTGAATGCTCTTAGAAACATGGAAGAAATAATTGAGCTTTTAACCCCTTCATCATGATATGAAAAATATTCGTCTACCGTGAAAAGTAAATTGGTTAGGAATAACGTTGCAAAACAGGAACAAGCCTGTGACTACGGCATTCCCTGTAAAAGTTGTGATTTAGTATACGTAGGAGAAACTGGAAGAAATATTGAAACCCGTATTAAAGAACACAAATATGCCTTCAGAAGTTGTAATACTAATAATGCCATTTTTTATCACGCCAGCCAAAATGATCATGTTATAGATTGGGAATCAAGTAAGGTACTTTATAAATGTAATAATTATGTCAAAAGAAAAATAATAGAATCTGTATGTATAGAACATACGGAGTCGGGTGAACAGGTTCTAACCTAAGTGCAAATTTCTTAAAGGTCTCTGGATTGTTTCCTTACTCGCTTTTGGTTCAGTCGTTTTTGTTTTTTTTCGGTAAAATGTAAATAGAATAATAAACGTAAATATAAATGTAATAATGGAAGTAATAAATGTGGAAATAAATATAAATGCAATAAATGTAATAATAAAGGTAATAAAATAAATGTAATAATTAGTGTAAAGGTAATAATAATAAATGTTAAAAAATGTAAATGCAATAATAAATGCAGTAATTATGTCAAAATAATAGAATCTGTATGTATAGAACAAGAAGATAGTTTTAATTTGTGCGAATGTACTTATAAGCGGGACCCTTTAATAAAAATGCCCTTCTGGGGTCGGGGGGAACGGAATCTAGCCTAGGTGCGAATTTCTTAATGGTCTCTGGATTGTTTCCTTCTCGCCTTTTTCATTCGTTTTTCGGTTTATAATTTCTGTATAATAAACAACAATGTAATAAATTTATAATTTCTGTAATAAATAATAATGCAATATTAAATGTAATAAATTTAATAATAAATGTAATAATTATGTAAAAAAATAATAGAATCTGTATGTATAGAACAAGAAATAGTTTTACATTTGTGCTAATGTACCTATAAGCGGGTCCCTTTAATAAAAATGCCCTTCCAGTGTCGGGAGAACAGGATCTAACATAGGTGCGAATTTCTTAATGGTCCCTGGACTGTTTTCCCTCTTGTTTTTGGTTCATTCGTTTTTCTGTATCCACCCGAAGAGGATGCCAGTGGGCATCGAAACTGTTGTGAAAATAAACTGTCTATTAGAGTGGGTTTTTATTATCATATTTTGACCTTCACGTAGAAAAAAAAGTGAAGTTTTTTGCATTTACAATAGTTACCCATTTTTCTTTGATGTGAATTCAGTCCGACGTAAATGCAACGAGTTTCTTGCGTATATTGAGGTTCTGAATATAGTCGTCTACGTTAGCTTTAAATCCTAGATCCTGTCCCAAAGTTAGTTCCTCTCTGCTTAGCAAATAACTGGCGAGGGAAGCTATATTTTGGGTCCTCTTTGCTATTCACCAGTAGCATAGGTTGGGCTACCATCATAAAAAAAAAGAAAAACTTTAGTATTCGCGATTTACCATTACTTATTCGAACTACTGTATAGTGGATTTAATTATCGCAGAAGCGTTCCTTGTTCCATGTACATTAGGTATGTGTATTTCGTTATCTCAGGGAACCATTCTGACTTGTATCATATATATATATATATATTTGCTTAATGACTTGAGAAAAACTAAAATAACTTAAATTGGGACCTATAAATCTCCAGTTGAAAGTTGATACTAGTCATTTTCTGAAATGTTACGGTACAGTTCATTTATGTTTTAGTTATGATCAAAATTTTTTATGAAAGATCATTTTTTTGATATATAGAAAAAAAAATGACAACATTAAGTTAAAGAACTCTATTTTAATTGGTTTGGATTTCATCATGAAAAATGGGCTTGGTTATGATTTTGGTAACAACATATTTAAAATTAATGATCAAAGTTTCCCAGAAGTACAGAATTTAAAAGTAAAGGGATCACCTGAAGATCAGGGCCCCCAGCTTCAATTACCAAATGATAGCTTCGTTAAAACTAACGAAAATATCACGACTTAACCTAACCAATCGTCAAGGGCGTACAGTTGACCTAACCGGGCATTCAATTTAATTTATTATTATATTTGGTACTGTAAAGCAAAAAACAAGAATATATGGGGGCCCTGATCTTCTTCAGGTGATCCAAGTAAAATAACAAATGATGAAAAACAGATAATACAATAATACAAAATGTATCAGAAAAGTATGATAATTAAAACCCACTCTAACAGACAGAGTTTATTTCCACAACAGTTTCGATGCCCACTGGCACCCACCCGAAGAGGATGCCAGTGGGCATCGAAACTGTTGTGGAAATAAACTCTTTCTATTAGAGTGGGTTTTAATTATCATATTTTGACCTTCACGTAGAAAAAAGTGAAGTTTTTTGCATTTAGTATCAGAAAAGTATGTTGGATTACAGAGCTTAATAATGAAATATGTTCTGAAACCGTGAAAAAGGTTTTCAAAACGGTGTTGAAAGTGACGAAACGTCACGGATAAATATATTTTGCTATTCTCACAAACACTAGTTTTTGTGGCATGTTTTTAAATTATGTTTATTTTAATTACACTTCCAACAGTGTGTGTGTAAAACGAGACTTATTTTTGTGAAAAGTGTTTATAATTTTATAGAATGGGGTGTAAGTACGGTAAACTCTGTAGAATCCGGCACCCTTTTGGATTTGCATGTGCCGGATTTTAAACTATGCCGCATTTTCGAGAGGTCATTTATAATAATAATGAAGTACAGGGTAAACCAAAAATGAACATGAACTTACTGTTTTATTAATCCAAAGATCGTAGTTATAAGAACCAATGGGCCAGTAATGTGTTATGAACATCATTGTCAATTAAACGTAATTAAGGAACTTTATTTATTTGAAAATTGTATTCTAAAATTAGTCTAAAAATATTGTTGTTGCTACGTCGACAGAATGGGCCCACAAATAACAAAACCTTCTGACCTTTTTAAAACAAACCACTCGTATAAAACTCTATCAAATTAATCTAATTTAGGTTTATGCAATGACTGCCACTCACAAATGGATTTATTAGTCTTTGAAGCAGCACGAGTCATTATTTTCATTTATGATTTTAAAATTAGTGATTTCAAAATGTGCCGGATTTTGGAGTATGCCGGATTTTGAAGTGCCGAATTTTCAAGAGTCTACTGCAAAGTGTCACTTATTATTTTATAAAAATCTACAAAACGTGTCTTCAAAGCGAGAATGGTTTTATTCGGATGGATTTTAGCGTTGTTTTATTGTCCATAATGTATGTAAAGAGCACTAATACCAGAGATGGGCAGTATCGCGATACATGTATCGGCGTTACGTATCGAGCGATACTTTTGTATCTGTAACGGTATCGCTTTAGCCATCTATAAAGTATCGATGTATCGGTATCGCTTTAGACGATTTAAGAGTATCGATATATCGGTATCGCCTCAGTGATTTTCGTGTATCGATGCCCATCATGGTTATGATAATAATAATAATAATAATAATAATAATAATAATTACTTATTTATTATTCAGTTAATTTATATTTATTTATTTTTGTTAAATAAGTTTCGTGTACATTAAAGAAAGAAACAAATGAAGAATTCTGTGCGGGATAATTTAAAAAAACAATGTTCTCTGAATTAGCGCATGAGAGAAATAAATTTGTGCATATGCAGTTAATGTATGCATGGTAACACAAACCGCCATTTGTATGGCAGTTTGTGTTATCATGCATACATTAATTGCATTAAGATTAATAGCCTATTTTTTAAATGCATGTATATTTTCGTTAATTATTTCGTTAATATATATATATATATATATGAATAGAAACGACGTAAATAAGGAGCGTCTCTGCACACGGGGAAGAGAAATAACGAATAAATGAAAAATGAGGCGAACCGCCCGGGAATCGAACCCAGGGTTTCTGCCCTATGTAGGAGAATTTCGATTTATGATTGATCGAGGTCCGTAGTGTAATGGTAGCGCATCCAACCGGCAATTGGAAGGCCCTGGGTTCGATTCCCGGGCGGTTCGCCTCATTTTTCATTTATTCGTTATTTCTCTTCCCCGTGTGCAGAGACGCTCCTTATTTACGTCGTTTCTATTCATTTATATACTGCGTGGTCATTGCAGTTAAATGCATATATATATATATATCTCTCACTCTCTTTCTCTCTCTCTCTATATATATATATATATATATTTATTTATTTTTTTTTTTTTAAAGTTCGGGAAGAACCTATTCACCTCTATTTACTGTAAAAGGGCATATCTCGGCGGAAAAACAAAGAAAAAGTGAGAGGAAAGACAGAGGAAAAAGAAGGGTAGAGGGGACAGTCGAAGTGGAAAAAGACCAAGGATGACGAGGACTGCAAGGTCGAGCCCCATCATCCTTGGATGATATAATTATATGGTAATTGTTTACAGACTTTGTCGCATGAGAGTCATTCCAGCAAGCCAAATCCCTGAAAGTAAAGCTAGGGTAACCTTGGCCTAAGGCCGAGTCAGCTGGAGTCTATCTCATAGGAGGCAGCAGGTCTAGGTCTAGGCTTAGGCTTATTAGTTACTGTAATGTATGCGATTAAATATGAAAATTATTATGATATCAATGAAAACAATGTAATATATAGAATTAAAGATATTAAATTTATTAGTTTATTACCGTTCAAGCGAATATACAATGGTTGAAGTCTAAAATCCCGCAGAGAAAGAGAGATTAACCAACAACAGGAAAACAAAGCATTTGAAAAGGTTTTTAAGACGGACTATGGCACACACATCAGTGTTTCCTTTGGTTATCTGTTAGTAAGACGTGTTTCGGATGCGTTCAATCCAAATGTAGTTTTATTAATTAGTAAAATTTTGTGAGTATCATTCCCTGTGCTAGAATCAAATCAGCTTTATTGGTTTCTTTTCGCCTTACCCCTTAATTATGTTTTAAAGTTAGTTAAATAAAATAATATTGATGAAGAGAATTAGCCTAATGATTCAATTCCTCCATTATAACTAGGTCTAACAGGCTATGCTACCAGAGCAAGTAAAGAAATATAAGACAGAATGCAGTGAATAGAACACTAAAATGCACTATATATATCCCCGCAAGGGGGTTCTAAGCTCGTGCTCTTGAGTGCTCTTTGTGCTCGTTTGTACGTGCTTGTTCCTGGAGGTTTCACGTGCGCCCTCCCGGCCCTAGCACCCAAGGATGATGGGGCTCGACCCTGCAGTCCTTGTCATCCTTGGTCTTTTTCCACTTCAACTGTCCCCTCCACTCTTTCTTTTCCTCTGTCTTTCCTCTCACTTTTTCTTGTTTTTCCGCCGAGATATGCCCTTTTAAATAGAGGCGAATCGGTTCTTCCCGACCTTAAAAAAAAAAATATATATATATATATGAGTGTATATATAAAATAATGAAAGATGAATCAACAAGTGTTCCTCAGGAGTCACTGTTCATGATTTAAATACAAATTAATCATCAGGAGCGTTTGATGACTGACCATTGTAATCTCGATGAAAATTCTAGTCTCAGTATATGAGAACGATTATTATGGCATTAATCCCATTAACCCTCAAGAGCTATCTTTATGTTCCCACTCAAACAAAATTAAGCTGATTGGCGTCCTCCCTGACCCCACAATAATGGTTAAGAGTTAATGATTCGTGTTCAACTCATCTAAATTTCCATATAAAATTTATGATATTTACCTCAACCTTAGAAATATGCCGACAAACTTTGGAAAAGCCACAGAATATATTATCAACAATATGATAATAATATTTTGTGGTTCTTCAAAGTTTGCGAGTATTCTCTATCTGTAACTATCTTGTATCTGTAACCATCTAGGGCAGTGGTTCTTAAAACTTTTCTACACAACAGGGATAGGTAAAAATCAGCTATAAAATACTGCGGACCGGCAGGTTGGAAACCACTTTACTCAGGGTCTATACCATCATCACGCCATGCAACTCTAATAGCTTTATGCAATATATTTTAGTAAAAATAAAAGGATTGGTGATAACGTGAACAAAATTAGCCACGGAATACATTTTAATAAGTTGTTTATTACTCATAATTGTATAATATCATGGAAAATAAAGAGACATTACAGTAATGGAAATCATATGTGCGTTTATTAATTCAATTTTACGTACATACGCGCACGCACAATTTTACAAATATAGCCATATAATACACAGTCAAAACACAAAGAAAGCATAATCGTTATTGATAATAGCATGCACAAACTTCAAAACAAACAATCTATAAGCTTAGACAGACGTATGCATTTGCAGCAAGGAAAACATTTTCACGAGGGCAAATGTATTGATTTATTTTGAATGTAACATTTATGTTTTCAGAGAGGAACGTGTGCTTGCATCTCTCTCATACGTTTGTCGATACGAAGCTGTTTTTGTCAGTGCAAGAGTGCAAGGCGCAGATTGTCATGCACGTCATGTTACAAATATATATGTTCACAGGCTAAGTGAAAAGTAGAAGAAAGGTTTCATGCTCTTTACAAAGCATCTCCTTCTCATACACCATTTCAAGATACGGGCAGCTCGCAGCTTTATTGCCAAGTACATAGAGGGTCAACGTACTAACGAGGCTTGTGTTACGTGGCTCATCACCAATGAGAGCAACTATGCCTGTATATCCTAAATCAGTGAGCGGTCAAATTTATAATCATTTCTTTGCTTGGTCGTTAGCTTGTTCTACACGAACAAAACGAAGAACTCAGGAATATATGTATGTATATATTATTATATATATATATAATATATATATATATGTGTGAAAATTATTTCACGAAAGTAACACGTGAAAAATATTTATGTTTCCTTTCCTTCGTGGTTTTATTCATCATATGTGTGTGTGTGTGTGTGTGTGTGTGTGTGTGTGTGTGTTGTGTGTGTAGCCAGAAATCTACACACATAAATAGGAAGAAAATTGCATAATGTTATATGTCATTAATATTTCCGTCAACTATTTCTTTGTTTATATCAAATCTAGCTTTTAAAAACTAGAAAGATATTTGTTTGTTTTTCTGTTGTTTATATCAGCAATCTTTTTCTATCTCTTTCTCCCTCTCTCTCTCTCCACATTGTCTTTTCCCCTTCTCTACACTTGTTGTATTTGTTTCACATGAATTTTGTTTGTTTTGAATGTTTTTAAATTAGGGAAAATGGGCAAAAATTATCTTTGTTTACCGTTCATTCCACTCGATGTTGAATTCTCCCCCAACAGCAAATTTGGAAAAAATGAGTCAACATCGCACAGAAAAGAGTTTTATTTGTGAAGGGAGTTAATGTATATCGAATTATCTGTTAATCACATGTTTTATAAGGTTATTTACGAAAATACTTAGCATGTAACAAATAATAAACTTAAATAAATGGAAAATGGGTCAGAAATTTAAAGTAGATTTAAAGTAGATTTGCTTTATTTTCGCGCACCTTTTCGAAATTAATTGCTCATAGAATTTACGTGAATGAATGTAATGATATCCAACTGTGTACGTACAGTATTTGACTGTTGATGAATGCACGGTAGAGACTGCCATTTCAGAAAGCTTTTTGTTTAGAGTTTGTTTTGCTGGTGCCTCACTGGACAATTTTTTTCTATAATACTGCGTTCAACTGGACATTAGAAACATGTTATTTGACATAATAAACCCTATCCAAGCTAAGTGCCCAATTAGGCAGGTTTTTCGAAATTACTTTGTCCCAGAACAGGATTATATATATACACACTGTTAAGATTGACAAGAATTAGTAATTGACTTTCATTTACATTACTTGGTGAAGCTTCGTTTTTTGTATTTTTGCTTTAAACTGTTATTAGTTGGACGGCTTTGGTTAAAAATAGCAGTTCATTTCTTAACGACGCACATCATTATATAAATATAGTATACCATATTTATGCAACGATACCCGCTTATGAATAAGTTACTTTTTGATGTGATTTGTAGAATAGATCTTTGGTTTTGGTATGTAACAACTTATAAATAGAGTCGTTAATTTATTTTAAAACTTTTAGAAAAAAACAACGAATTAGTAAACAAAACTTAGAACCTAACGATTGGTTAGGTTAAGTCGTGATATTTTCGTTAGTTAGCCTTATAAGGCTAACTAACGAAGGCGGGGGGACCTGATCTTCAGGTGCCCCCCCCGAATTACCACGATATCCGAAATACCGAGTGTCGAATTAGTGGGGTCCGAGTGTATATAAAATATAGAGTTTCAGTTTTTTCGATTTTAGTTCTTTTTTTTTTTAGTTTCAATTTTGTCAACATTTTATTTGCTACAGTAAACTCAGATATTTAATATATATATATATATATATATATATATATATATATATATATATATACACCGTAGATTCATATATTCCTGGTGATTCCTTCCGTTATTGATCTGATTTTGTATCCTATTGTACAGGGTGTTCAAAAAGTCCCGTCACCCCCTACAAAATGTACATATTGTAGTACCAATTTTATTTTTGTGTGATTAATTGAATTTATATGTGATTCATTGACATTTTTTTCCTTTTCCAGATATTAGAGTTGTGTGAATAATGGCAGACCAGTCCACTTACACTCTGGAGGAAAGGATAGTGATGAGCACATGGGCTCATGAAAGGTCACATACTGGCAAAACGATGCATGATATCGAGAATGATTTCAACACAAGATTCAATAAGGCTGCACTACCAAACAAGACGGTATTACGCTGGGAAAAAAAGCTCTTTGAAACTGGCTCCATCAAGGACAGACCACGGTCGAGAAGACCAACAACGCGAGCAGAACACTGTGAAGGTGTGATTTCATCGGTGGTTCGTTCACCGAAAAAATCACTTCGGAAACGCTCACAAGAACTTGCAGTCCCCATGTCCACAATGAGAAATCACATGACAAAAGATCTCGGCATGAAACCATACCGTCCGTCATTTGTTAATGCAGAGGTTTTCAAACTGTGTTCCGCGAGAACTTGATGGGGTTCCGTGGGCCATGTCATGAGAGACTGAGAAGGAGAGAGAGGTAAGATAAAATAATATCAACTGGCATGAGTGAATTTACGATATATATTCTGCGAATTCAGTGATTGTGTTTTGAAAGGCGTAGTAGGCAAAGAGAGAGTGGGCGAGAGAGAAAATTTTAATTCAAACGATGAGATATCCAGAATAAGTGTTGCCCTCTCGTAGCCATAGTAAGAAACAGGAGCCCATTTTGTAAACAAAACACAGCTGATGACCACAAGCACTGGTCTGACTGATTTGGTGAGTTTTTCTATGTTTTAGGTTTAGTTTTCTCAGTTCACGAAAGTTATGATCACAGAAATGTAATATTGAACTTTTATCCAAAGAAAACAATCACATCCGAGTCATTGAACATTTATTTGTTTGATTAACTATTAAAATTACTCCTCAATAACTGTAAAATTCCTCACTTTTAATTATTTTGCATTGAAAACTTGAATTTTATAATAAACATGATATTTTTTATACTTATAATTTCTTTTATGCTGACAGTAATGTGGGGGGAGGGGAGAATTTAAAATAAATAGGTCAATAAAAGTAAATTGTCTTCTTTTTCTTGTAAATTTGTAAACTTATATATATATATATATTTTTTTTTTTTTTTGTGAAATTCATATAACTGTATATGTAAATTTCATAAATTACATAAATAAACTCTAGTGAGCATAAATTGTGTTTTATTACCACTTTACTTTATATCATTAAAATTAGATCGCCTGAAGATCAGGGCCCCCAGCCTTCTTTAGTTAGCTTATAAGGCTAACTAACGAAAATATCACGATCTAACCTAACCAATCGTCAAGGGCGTACAGTTGACCTAACGATTAGTTAGGTTAGGTTGTGATATTTTCGTTAGTTAGCCTTATAAGGCTAACTGGAGAAGGCTGGGGTCCTGATCTTCAGGTGATCCTTAAAATTTTACCTGTTGGTCAAGGTTCCGTGAATTTTTTTTTTTTAAATGAGGGTTCCGTGGCTTCAAAAAGTTTGAAAAACTCTGTGTTAATGAATTAAGCGATACTTGATTCTTGGTTAGTAACTGTAATTAGTAACTGTATTTATTGTAATTAAAGTAATTCTTGCTAGTGACTTGTTTCTTAAATTACACCTACCACATATAAATACAATTAATCACACAAAAATAAAATTGGCATTACAATATGTACATTTTGTAGGGGGTGACGGAACTTTTCGAACACCCTGTAAGTTGCAGTTGATATTTTGTGTCAGTAAACTCGTTAATAGATGTATCAAAATTTATAATAATAAATTAATATATGTATCTCATTTATAGCTGACTGAAGATCACGCTTTAAGTATTATTTAAGAATAGGCCTCATAACATCAAGTAATTACATCTTAATTGAAGCTAAAAGTAAAAATTAATTGAAGCTAAAAGTACAACTTGAAGCTAAAAGTACAAATTAATTGAAGCTAAAAGTACATAATAATTGAAGCTAAAAGTACAAAATAATTGAAGCTAAAAGTACAAATTAATTGAAGCTCAAAGTACAAATTAATTGAAGCTATACAAATTAATTGAAGCTAAAAGTACAAATTAATTGAAGCTAAAAGTACAACTTAATTGAGGCTAAAAGTAAAACTTAAATGAAGCTAAAAGTACAACTTAATTGAGGCTAAAAGTAAAACTTAAATGAAGCTAAAAGTAAAACTTAATTGAAGCTAAAAGTACAAATTAACTGAAGTTAAAAGTACAAATTAATTGAAACTAAAAGTACAAATTAATTGAAGCTAAAAGTACAAATTAAATCAAGCTAAAATTATTCTTTTTAATAAAGGCAACAATTTAATTAATACACAAGCTAATTTAGTCTAATTTAATTAAAATGATGTAAGGGTAAATAGTAGAATTATAGTAAGTAGATTTAGAGAACTTGAAACAATATAACAAAAGCAATTAACAGTATTTAATATTGTAATAACAGTATTTCAATTAATATTCTAATTAATAATGTTCATTTGTATATTTTAATGTACTAAATATTTTATCGCCATGTTTCTTATATAATGCCCTATTATTATTATTATATATATATATATATATATATATATATATATATATATATATATAATAATAATAATTGTTATATATACACTGTATATATAATACAGTATATTGTGTGAATGTTTTTTCTTATCTCTTATCTTCTTGACCAGGTCAAAATCCCTTCTTTTTTTTAATCTTAAGTCTTAATTCTTTTAAAAAACGGGTTTTTTTTTTTTTAAGAATGCTCTTTTTTTTTAGTTTATAAAATTTAGATAAACAATAATGATTTCCATTTCAATTTTGAGTTTTTTATTTTATTTCAATTTCAATTTCAGTTCCGATTTCAGTTTGGTTGTTTTTTTTTCATATTTTTTTTCGATTTGTTTTTTTTTCCAGTTTAATTTTTTTTTTTTTAATCAGTTTCTTTTTTTCAGTTTGTGGATCCCGGTTTATATTGATTCCTCATCTCTGATATATATATATATATATATATATATATATATATATATACCGGGTGGCCCATAATTCAGGAACCATAGGAATAATTGTATTTTTTTTCTAATAATTCTTGTACTTTGTAATAATGTTTTTTTTTCTTTATTTTCTTTTTTATTAAAAAAAATCGATTGGAGTGATATCTGGTGAGGTGGGTGGCCATTCGATAGGACCTCTTCGGCCAATCCATCTGTTGGGGAACGTTTTAACAAGGTATTTGCGAACTTGCATGGCAAAATGAGGAGGTGCACCGTCTTGGTGAAAAAACATGCCACGTCGTTTGTTTATCGATACGTCATCCAAGTAAATCATCAAGAAGAAAATAAAGGAAAAAAACATTATTAGAAAGTACAAGAATTATTTGAAAAAAAATACAATTATTCCTATGGTTCTTGAATTATGGGCCACCCGGTGTATATATATATATTTTTTTTTTTTTACTAAATATAGAAACTGTTCACCCTTACATAGCCCTGTTCAAAATTTAGAACTATCTTTCAACAAGTTTTGAACACCTTAAGACATGTCAGAATTCAATAGAATTTTTTTTAAATGAGTTCACTTCCACCTAACCCTATTTAAGAAGTTTGACAAGTTCAGAGTTTGTCCATCTGTCCGACAGGTTTTTAGGTCCACATATTTCCATTTTCAGCGTAGTTTAACTCTGACCTGTTTATCCAAAAAATAGTGACGTTTCACTTCAGCAACGTTCTCTCTGTACATAATAAAATTTTACAAGATGGAGCTGGGATTACCATTAATGATAATGATGATATTACACCACACGTAAGAGGACGTTTCACTGATATAAAGTTAGTTAAAAAAATGACATTCTCATGATACATTATCTTTAATAGTGATTTCATTTACATAGTGCAAAAGCTTCCATCATTTAATATATAGATAGATAGATAGATATATAGATAGATAGATAGATATATAGATAGATAGATATAAATATATATATTTGATATTTTAGATTTTGCCGAGTTCCGCAGTATTAAATGAAATATAAGTTTTCCTTTTCAACCATTTTCTGAAAATAACGATTTAATCCTCTTATTTCGGATATTGTTATTAATGTTTCAGAATAAATATTGCAATAAATGTTTGGAAATACTGCATTGTATAATATTATAATAAAAATTACGAGTATAATTTGGACTACGTCATGTCCGATGTCGTAACACCGCTTCCGATCGATCAGTGAAGTTAAGCTGTATATCGAGGTGATCGCTCACATCATGTAAACCTTTGCCAGCATCATATATTTACATGTAAGCCTACATTCAGAAAACAATATTGTTAATTTGACAAACAAATTAGTATTTTAACAAGGGTGGCATGTTAAAAATCAACTGACAAAGGCTTTTTTTCAGTTCCTTTACGTTACAAATGCTTTGCTGGACTGACATTTCCTACGAGCAAAGTTAACGATATCTACATTGTTAAATTTATTGTTTACTTGATTAACAAAACGTGGCTCGTTAAAAATACAGATCATATTACTGAATGGGTGGCCCTTCTAGTGGAAGAAATTTCAATTATATTCCACTTCAGTTCATTTTCATTAACAGAGCGTAATTACATACAAGTTAATTACTTTGTCCATACAGAACAACATATTATACAACAACGTAAGTTTTAACATTAAATATATAAGAAATTAAACATATAAGAAATTAACTTCCCTTACCTTTGTAGAGCGAGAACCTTTGTTACAGAAAAAACAAAATCTCATAGCCGCCGTGTTATACATTCGGTTGTAAGACACAGATGAATTTGCAGAGTTTGTATACTTTACGCATTCTTTCATACTTATCTTAATTTACACTCTCTCTCTCTCTCTCTCTCTCTCTCTCTCTCTCTTTCTCTCTTTATATATATATATATATATAATACAGGGTGTCCGTAAAAGGTCTTTATTATTTTTATTTTTTATTTTTTAAAGCATGTTAAAGATACAGTTACGAAACATAAACTATCCGAAAGATCAAGTCCAGAAGTTTAGATTTATTAATTTAAATTAAAGAATTTTAATATGAGCGCCGCGAGTTGCTCGAGCAATATCAAACCGCTATTCAACCTCCTGCTACACTCTTCTGAGAATATCTTCGTCAATCTTTGCAAAAACCTCTGTGATCCGTGTCTTCGGGTCTTGTAATGTCGTCGGCAATGGAGGGACGTAGACATGTCCTTAACAAACCTCCAGAGAAAGAAATCCATGGGTGTAAGGTCTGGTAATTTCGGGGGGCATTCCATAGGGCCTCCACGCCCAACCCATCGATTTGGAAGAAGTCTATCCAGATACGACCGTACCTCGTTAATTCAGTGGCGTATCAAGGGAGGGGCGAGAGGGGCGACCGCCCCGAGCGGCACTTCCTGAGGGGCGGCAAATTACTGTCAGGCGGGCGCAGTATGCAAAATTTTGGGTTTTTATGTTTTAAAATGCAACCCTCCAAAATATTATATCTTATCATTGTCGCGCGTTATTTGTGTACAAAATATCCATGGTTTTGATGAAAAATCATCATTAAATGCTATATATGCCACCTCAATGCCACTATTTCCACAAATAGTTGCGTTAAATTTTCACATCGAAAGGTTGCCAGCACTATTTTCAGACTTTCCCTATATTATTTAGGTTAGGCTTTGCATTCTTTGAGCTTTGATGATGCTAATAATTAATGGGTGTTTTATTTGTAGATACCCTACTGAATTAGCAAACATGAGCAAACGACAGAGATGAGTGGTGCTGCATACAAGAATCTTCGCGAAAAAAAAGAGGAGGAAGGCAAGCGTGCTGCTAAGCGATTTCATCAGTTAATGGGATTCTCAGACACACCTTCAGTGCCTTCTGGGAAGCAAGGAGATCAACCGCAATGTGATATATCTTTAGAGATAGATGTTCAAGCGGCAACTTCAAGTGAACCTCCAAATAATCAGGATCAACCCTCATCTACATCACAAAGTCACCCACCCACCCATCACCCATAGAGTCTGTTTAACGATTCTGGCAACTGGCCCGTTCCAATGACGGACAATTTGAGAATCGAACTCATTAAACGTGGACCATCACATTTGAAAAACATGAATGGACCCTTTCCAGCTGATTCAAACAATAGGTCAATGTCAAAAGTTTGGTATTTCAAAACTTTGGAAAATGGCGAAAAAATTGAAAGGTCATGGCTAATCTTCTCACCTTCAAAATGTAGCTTGCATTGCTTTTGCTGTCGTCTCTTCAACAACATCTCCAGTGCATTTGGAAAAGAAGAAGGATTTTTTGCCTGGAGGAAACTGAATCCAAGAGTACCTGAACATGAAAACAGTCCATATCATACCCGATGCTTTGAACAATGGAAAGAGTTGTCTATGCGCCTTCAGTTGAATGCTACAATAGATAATGCACATCAGTTGCAAATAAAACATGCTACTGCTAAGTGGAAAGAAATACTGAGACGAATTTATGACTGCTTCATGTTCTTGGCAAAACAAGATCTTGCATTCTGAGGGCACCGAGAGAACTTAAATGAAGAAGCTGGGCTAGCTGGCAATTCTGGAAACTTTTTGGAGTTAATAAAACTAATGGGCAAATATGACCCAGTAATTAGGGAACATCTTACAAAAAATACGAATGACTGACAAGATATCCACTACGTATTTGTCACCTAACATTCAAAATTAGTTCATCACACTAATCGGCTGTAATGTTCGAAAATGTATAATTGATAATGTGTCTAGTGCAAAGTACTTTGCAATAATTTTCGATAGTACACCAGATATATCGCATATTGATCAGATGTCTCAGGTAATTCGCTATGTGTCGATTAAAGATGGTAATGTAGAGGTGAAGGAATCCTTCGTTGATTTTATTAAATTAGAGGGGAAGACTGCTGAGGCAGTTACTGATCTCATTGTCACTAAGCTCCGTGAGGATGGGCTGGATATCCAGAATTGTTATGGTCAAGGGTATGACAATGCTGCTACGATGGCAGGTATCATCTTGGAGTTCAACGCAGAATTCTTGATGTTAGCAAACACGCTGTTTTCATTCCTTGCAATAACCACTCTGAACTTGGCTGGAGTTCATGCCGCGGGACTGAGTCCTAATGCTGTAACTTTCTTTGGAACAATTGAACGAATTTTCGTCTACTTTTCTTCCTCTACTCATCGTTGGGATGTCTTAACAAAACATTCCAAAAATCACCGTCAAGCGAGTCTCTGATACGCGGTGGAGTGTTAAGTATGATGCTGTTTCTAGTCTTAAGAACAACTTGACTCACGTTGTTAGTGCCTTGGAAGAACTGAGTGAAGGGGTCTCCGAAAATCTGGACACAAAGGGCGATGCTGAAGCTCTGTTGACCTCCATCATGTCATACTATCATTCATTGTGTACTTATTTTTCTGGGATCCAGTGCTGAAAGAAATCAATGATGCTCAGCTATATTTTCAAAGAAAGAAAGGGACTTGCTTTGGACCAGTGTGCATTAAAAATGAACTCTTTATCCGTGTTTTTAACTAATGAACGAGAGGCAGTAGTATCAAACGCTGCAGATGCCGCCGAAGAGTTCTGTAATGAAATGGATATCAGTATAGACCGCAGAGTCAGGAGACGGAGAAGAATGCCTGGAGAGCAAGCTCGTGATGCTGGATTGACCGTGCAAGAGGATGTACGCAGAGAATTTTTTAAAATCATGGATCGTTTATTAGCAGAAATTGAAAACGCACAGTTTGTCTTAAAAACATGAATGATCGCTTTGAATTTCTGTCTCCTTCGTACCTTTGAATCAGTCCAAAGATGAAGAAATTAATACCAAGGTCAATAATTTTTCTTCCATCTACAATGACATTAATCCAGGAAGTTTACTGGAAGAAATAAAGCGTTTGCGCAGACATTTGCTCAGTTTCGAAAGCATAAGCGTCGACGATGATCCAAAGAACTGGGATATGTTAAAACTACTTCAGTGGATCGTTAAATGGGATCTAGTGGAATCTTTGCCTCATATAACAATTGCCCTCCGGATCTGTCTAACTACATGCATGTCCGTGGCAAGTTGCGAACGAAGTTTCTCGAAACTGAAACTTATAAAAACTTACCTCAGGTCAACTATAAGTCAATCTAGACTGAGCAATTTGGCGATTATTTCAATTGAACGCGAAGTTGCAGAGACAATGGACATAGAAAAAATCATTCATGAATTTTCTGTTATGAAAGTCCGAAAATTTAACTAGGCATTATACATTATATAGTTATTGTTAAAATTATGTAGTGTATTATGTACGGTACATTATGTAGTATTGTTAAAATTGAAGTTGCTTTATTTAAGTTTTCTTCCAATAAAAGTTTTGTTTAGAAGTGTATTTTTGTAAAGGAATTGTTTTTAAAATTGAAAATTGTTGCGGGGGGGGGGGGGCGTTGGCATTTTCGCCCGAGCGGCAATAAGTATTGGTACGCCTCTGCTCGTTATGGAAGTGTGGTGGGGCTCTTCTTGTTGGTAAATCAGATTTGGAATATCCTCCATGCTGCGGCATTAACCACTCCTGTAGCATGTTAAGATAGACAATTCCTGTCACTGTGGGTTCTGCAAAGAAGAACGGCCCGTAAAGTTTTCCTTCGACAATGCCGCAAAAACATTAACTTTGGGGGCTGTCTCTTTCGTGTTCGAATGACGCATGGGGGTTTTCACTCCCCTAGATCCTCAGATTATGCCGATTCACTCGTCCCGACAGATGAAATGTCGCTTCGTTATGAAGATCAACCTGCCCATAATGGTGTCATCATCAGCCACCTTTTTGAGGATCTCTGAACAAAACTCATATCGTTTCATTTTGTCTGTTGGCTGTAGTAGTTGCACAATATGTAACCGATATGTACGGAGATGAAGACGTTTACGAAGAACCTGTCAACGGGAATGTTAAGTTGCCTACTAACACGCCGCACCGATTTCTGCGAAGCGAACTGCGCAAAAATGCCTGTCGTATGTTCTCAACAACGTGCTCTACTCACAGAAGGTCTGCCGGAACTTTTTCCTATGTAGAGACATCCAACGTTCACAAAACGATTATACCAGGCAAGAACCGAAGGTTTACTTGGTGGCTTCTTCCTGTACCTCTGCCGAAACCGTCGTTGCACTGTCACAGCAGATTTGTTCATGAAAAGCCAACACACAAAACCTTCTCTGGTCCAAATATCATATGCGATACTAACAACTAAAGCTTCCACCAGGCGGCAACATTGAAGACTTCGGCCACCTAGCGGCCACAGTGAAAAAGAAAACGAAAAATTAAAAGCACTCTGAAAAATATATAATTAAAATAGTAAAGACCTTTATGGACACCCTTATATATATATATATATATATATATATATATATATATATATATATATATTATATATATATATATATATATATATTATATTATATATATATATATATATTACCAGCACATGCGTTACAAGTTTTCTTAAGACGGGCTATAGACGTAGGTTCCAAAGTTTACTTAAAAAGATTTAGCTGTCATGGGCCAAGAATAATACTTACACAGCTGAACTGTTTGGAATTAACATAAATACGCATTTAATTTCCTCAAAGAAATTAATGTATTCATAATAACACAATCCACCAAATGAAAGACGTTTTAAAATTATGTATTATGTATGCCTTAACTGCGCATGCGTTAATTCAGAGAAAACTGACAAACATTTCTAGTGTTTGATGATATGATATCCACATAGCAAAAACGAAGGAAACTTTAGACACAAAATTGATGGGACGTAATGTTTTATCATGTTCGAATTTTGTTGAAGTTTTTTAGTCGGTATATTCTACTGTATATTCTAGAATCTAGAACATTAAAAACAAATGTACGTCGAGACTTAACACGCTTAGGGTACTACTAACAGGCACAAACTTTGGACACCAGCAGGAAAAACACATCACTCATATACAAACAATATATTTGCTCAGTTATGGACTATGCTAGCCCATGCTGGGCACCCATTATCTCAAACACACACATAAACACCTTACAGACAATACAAAACAACGCACTTCGTATCATTACAGGATGCACTCAAACAACACCAATAGAACACCTGCATACATAAACAAAAATACTGAAAGTTAGGGAACATTTAGACATGAGGGGAACACAATTCATGGCAGCAGCGACAACTAACCCACAACACCCTTGCCACCACATATACAATCATGCACCGACACCTCGCACCATTAAGGTAACACCAGAGAGACATTATAACCAAATACTCCCTTCCATACCACGCCTCACAGAAATCACACAGTACAGAAAACACATACAAACACACACCTAACTCTAGGGTTTCTCCTTATATGCAGCTTTCTTCATCCCGGGAAATCCCGGGAATTCCCAGAAAAATGAAGCCAATTCCCGGGATCCCGGGAAATCCAGGAAATGGTTGTATATTTAAGAGAACGGTAATTGTTTTTATTGTTCAGTGATAAAATACCCTTTTAGAATTGGGATAACCAATTACTTATGCCTCGATGACCACTTTTGCATTGTAATACTTGAAATGAGTTTACCAATCAGTGGTAGCTATTTATTATTTATTAAACATAATATTTATCATGCTATTCATCTGCAGGGGGCAAATAAAAGGCTAAAATATTATATTCCTTTAATTATAATTAAGTGCATTTGCAAATAAAAAAAGAAAAAGAAAAAGAAACTTCATTCAAAAAAAATAATTTATGCCTTTTATCTCAACATATTTTATCTTAAAATATTTAGCCAATACAAAAAAAAAAAAGTAAAATAAACTTCATTAGAAAAAATAATTTCATCCTTTTATCTTATTTTAGTGTTTGAGAGGAATTTTGCATTGTTATTTTCAATAACGTTCCTGTAATTTCAGAGTAAATGCTTTAAATCATGTTTAAAGACAATTTTACTATGTTCATTGTCAAAGGATACGTAGCTGTGTTACGATAACTATAATAATTAAGGATGGTTTATGCAGCACTTGGTACTGTACTGCGTTACAGGAAAATAAAGTTACTCTCAGACCCATTATTTATTTATGACCTCGGAGGAACTAAAAACAAGCATTAACTGGTGTTGTTTAAAATAAAACGAGCTAACTACCCCTCAATTTTCTCCCAATCTGGAAACCAGCCTTGAAACGTAAGCTTCTGGAAATCCTGATGTACAGATCAAAGATGGAAAATTGAAGTACTGCAAACAGCATATTAATGTAGTGTGTAGATGAAAGAAGCACGTTACACAGCACATTTTATCCAGTATTTCACAAAAGAGCAATGTTGATACAACCTCGACCAAATCATAGCGAGTCTGCTTCAAAGTATATACAAATTTCTAAAATGGTTTAATATATATATATATATATACAGTATATATATATATATATATATATATTATATATATATATATATATATATATATATATATATATATATATATATATATATATATAGTGTGTGTGTGTGTATATATGTATATATATATATATATATAATATATATATATATATATATATATACAGTGTGTGTGTGTGTGTGTTATATATATATATATATATATATATATACAGTGTGTGTGTGTATATATGTATATATATATATATAATATATATATATATATATATATATATATACAGTGTGTGTGTGCTTGAGCACCCCTTTGTGTTTCTTTTTTCCTTCGTGGTTTTATTCATCATAAATACTTTTCACGTGTCACTTTCGTGGAAATAATTTTTCATATATATATATATATATATATTACTTTTGGCTTATATTTCGTGCTATCTGCATAAACAATGCCTAGGGAAAAATTAATATCACGAATTTTTATCTCAGAGTTATTTTTTTTTAGGTTAATTTAGGTTAAGTTAGGTTAGATAGGGTTAACTTAACCTAACCTAACCTAAAGCAAATAACTCGATATGTAAAACCAAGGTACATATCATTCGAATTATTTGAATGCCGACTTTTTGGATTAAAACCTTTATGCACGTGAAATTTAAAAAAAAAATTATATACAGGGGGTAAAAAAAACTTTCTTTAAATTTTATATGAAACCTTCCTATACGTTAATGAAAGCGGAAATGATTAAAAATTTGGAAAAGAAAAATATCACTTCTCCGCGTTATTGACCGTCCAATTATCAGACAAAAAAAAAATTACACAAAAATTGAGCAAAAGGCAGATATTCTCTCTCTCTCTCTCTCTCTCTCTCTCTCTCTCTCTCTCTGTATATATATATATATATATATATATAATATATATATATATATATATATATATATCAGTGGCGATTTCTTAATGAATGCAACGCATGTAATGCATGCGTTAAATATGTTCTCTTTTCAGATCTAAGTAAGGATTATAATTGACAAAAATAATTTTCAGAAACTAAAAATAGGCTAAGGCTTCAATCACGCATGTACTGGCTATTGGGCGGTGTAAACAAAATTATGTCTTATTTCATTAGACAATTAAGAACATTTTTCTGTACACAGATCGAAATACTTGTAGCTAAAGCATTCACTAATTCAGTCTGGGTACAGAAAAATGTTCTTAATTGTCTAGTGAAATAAGACATGATTTTGTTTACACCGCCTTGCCTTGGGCAATTTTTTAAGGAGACTTCTCACTATCCATAAGATATTTTTTTTGAGCCTCATAGCTAAATTCAAAAGGCAATATGTTTTAAAATATGCTTAGAAAATTTACTTAATATTTTTACTAAAAATAATTAAAAAGCTTTTTGTTCTGATTTTTTTTAATTAATGAAAATAATACGGCATGCATTCAGTTTTATAGGTGCATTCACCAAAAAGTAACATCTGGCAATTCTGACAAGGCTTCTTTCCAGTACCACAGCCGCAAGCACCCACTTGTGTTCGGTGTTCCCTTTTGTGCTTTAGTTATTTTGGATAATCAGTTAAATAAATTATAGCATTGTAGTGCCCATAATGACTGACGATGTGTTTAATCAATTGAAGACTAGAAGATTTTACTCACTCTCTTTTGATGAGAAAAAGCGCATATTGAATAATGGCAGACCGATTCCACATTTGAATTTAAGCAAAGAAAATAAAGGCTTCACTAGGAAATTTAATCCTAAGCTGTATGATGTTCCCTGGTTATGTGGAAATATTTCAAATAACAAATTGTACTGTTGGTCGTGTTTCCTATTTTCAAGAGATAACTCTGTGTGGAATTCTGTTAGTCGTGGATACGACGATTTAAACAATTTACATACTGCAATTTCTCGCCATGAAAAATCTCTTGCTCACATAAATGCATTTGTTGATCTTAAAACATTTGGAAAGTCAGAAAGAATTGATTTAATACTCGACAAGCAGAAATCAGTTGCCATTTCCAGACATAACGAAGAAGTTAATAAGAATCGAGAAATTTTGAAACGTTTGCAAGAATTAGCATTTCGCGGTCACAATGAAGAAGAAAACGCTGACAATAGGGGTAACTATATTGAATTGGTATTTTGTATGGGAGAATTCGATGAAAAGCTTCAAAACCATTTAAAAACTGCGACTGTTTTTAAGGGAACATCATCTGCTATTCAGAATGACATAATTCAATCTATTAGTGCAGTTATGTTAGAACAAATAAAACGTGAGCTTATCGACTGCATGTATGTGGCGATTTTATTAGATGAAACATCTGATGTCAGCTGTTTTTCTCAACTCTCTAGTTGTTCGTTATGTTAATAAACATGGAGAGATTTGTGAACGATTTATAAATTCAATGACGTCAGCAATGATAGAAGTGCAGGAGCGATTTCTGATTTATCTATAAGGCAACTAGGTGAACTGGGCTGTTTGAAAAATTAGTTGCTCAAACCTACGACGGTGCTGCTGTTATGGGGAGCGATCTTAATGGAGTACAAACAAAGATTAGAGAAACTGTACCAGAGGCTATTTTTCTTCACTGCTACGCCCATAAACTTAACCTTGTTTTATCCCAAGCTGTCGCTGAAATTTCCGAATGTAATAATTTTTTTTCAGTATTAGGAAGTTTGTCATCATTTTTCAGCAGTTCAACTAAGCGAACTTCAATGCTTGACAAAGTTGTTGGAAAGCGTTTCCCTAAACTGGCTCCAACGCGGTGGAACTATTCATCTCGTCTAGTTGAAAGAGTTAAGGAAAATAAAGAAGATATAATAGATCTTTTAAAAAGCATTCTTGAAAACCCAAAGAAATTTGATGAAAAAACAAAAAATAGTGCACGCGGATTGCTTGCTGGTATCGATACTTTCGATTTTAATTTTTTATTAGAAGTATTTTCTTCAATTTTTCCTTTTACTGAATATCTATTAATGTGCTGCAAACAAAATCTATGGATATTGTGTATAGCTCAATCACCGTTGAAAGCACTATGTATGAAAAAAATCAAACAAATAAGGGATACAAAATTTGCAGATATGTGGGACTTGATAACAGAAAGATGTGGTGAACCTGTATGTAAAAGGAAACAGAGTCTTTCTCCACAAGAGAAGTATAGTCAACTATTTCATGAAATATTCGATAATATACTTCTTCAAATGAAAGAGCGTTTCAGTTCAATGGAAAAAATTGGAATTCATTGAGCTTTTAGATTGCAAAAAATTTGAGTTCTATGATGTTACTTTCCCAGAGAGAGCTTTTGAATCTTTGAAAAGAAGCTACAATTCATTTTTTGAGTTTCCTCGTCTCCGTTCTGAATTGTGTGTTTTATATTCGCACAAATCTTTTGCCAAAAAGAATGTTGCTGAGCTCCTAAAATATCTACTGGAAAGCGAAATGCACAAAGGTCTTAAGGAAATATATAAATTGACGAATTTGATTCTAATTATACCAATATCGACAGCAAGTGTTGAGCGATCATTTTCTGCGCTTAAAAGAATTAAAAGTTATTTACGGAGTTCCCAAAGTGAAGAAAGGCTATCTAATCTTGCCTTAATTTCAATTGAAAAAAATTTCCTCAAGAAGCTTATGGAGAATCGAGAGTACTTTTACAATTTGGTCATCGAAGAATTTTGCAGGAAAACTAGGAGAGCAGAATTTCAATTCAAATAATGCTTCACAATTATTTAAGGTAAATTTTAAATTTGTATCTTTTTCTTTAGATCAATTCGGTAACTACTATATATAAATATGTCTAATTTTTTGTTCGCATATTTAAGCCTAACATTAAATGAACTTTCCTTCAAAGAGGTCCCCAAAAGTTTGTAAAACACCTTTAACTTGCTAAGTTCTATGTAAACAATATGCAAAGTTTGGGCAAAAGGGTTAGGCGGATGTTTTTCTTCCATTCCATAACATTGCATGCCTGAACAAAAATGTCACGAGTCGCCACTATATATATATATATATATATATATATATATATTATATAATATATATATATATATATATATAATATATATATATATCGTATATATTGGTTCGAACAGAGGAACGTTGGCAACATCTCATAGCCTGCTCAGAGTCTTGATCTCAGTCTCATAGAACACTTCTGTAATGAACTATGGTGGCACATCGGGAACAAATCGCAAAGACCAACTTCTCTTGCCCTACTGAAAACTGCACTGCCAGAGGAGTGGCGCAGTATCCCTCTTGAAAAAATTAAAAATTGGTAGAAATAAGGCTGTCATTAAGGCTAAGGATGGACCCTACATCCTATTAACTACACTGTGAACGGCTATCTTTTGTTTTATTATGTTGTCCCAATACGTTCGGTAGTATTCGGATGCGCCTCGGTGGTTAGCGTCACTGACTACAAATCCATCGGCCCGGAATCGAGACCCGGTAACAGCAGGCGATGCGCAGCAAACCCAGCTGTTCATCCTCCCACACAATAAAAAAAAAATGGTAGGTAGGTAAATAGGTACCCTGGGTAGCCTAGTGGTTAAGACGGTGGGCTGCTGGTGGGGCGTAGTTCGGATTCCATGTTAAACTGTAGGTCTAAGGTGGAGTGACAACCTTGACCTTCGTCAGAATAACAATTCGGGCGGAAACTAAACCAAGTGTGTGTGTGTGTGTGTGTGTGTGTATAAAACCTCAAAAATTTCCAACGACGACAAAAGAGTGAAAACAATTAATATTAATGAAAACAAAGATTAACACAAGTGACAAGCGTGTTTTTTTAACTTTATGTAAATTGTTACATTTTATTGATATGAACTATTGAAAAGGATTCGTTATTTGATATGAAAACGATCAAATTTTGGTTGCTGAATAAAAATATTGAGGATTAAGTTGTGTGTGTGTATATATATATATATTATATATATATATATATATATAATTAGTGATGTAGGTCACATCCGCATCGCATCCGCGGAACATCCGCACATTTTCTCGCATCCGCATCCGCATCCGCATCCGCACTTTGGACTGCGGATGTCGTGCGGATGTGGACCGTTGAGATAAAACGTCATTAATAAGCGGAAATTATCAAATTCTACTATAATAATAGAACTAGTTCATTGTGCGCAAAAGTGATGCAAGCGACAAGACGAGAGGCTGTTCTTGTATGAAGTTACTCTCTTGCAACCTACTTAGATCCACGTTACAAAGCTAAGTTATTTTCACCTAGTACATTAGAACGAGTTAAATCATCACTTGGCAAAGCAGTTGAAGAGCTTCAATCTCTTGAATCTGTCGCTTCGCCACCCACCAAAAGAATAAAAGTTTCAGTGACAGAACCAACACCTTCAACAAGCAAATCTATCACAGAATCTCTCTCTCAGTTTCTTGAGTCAAGCAGCGATGACGAGACCTACGCGATGTCAAAAGATGTAGTAAAAATGATCGAGAGCTATCACCAAGAAAAACGCCTGGCTGCATGTGACAATCCTATTAGTTGGTGGAAAAATACGCAGAATATCTATCCATACTTGAGTAAACTTGCAAGGAAACATTTAGCACGTCCTCCAACAAGCGTACCAAGCGAGAGATTATTTAGCAGTGCTGGATTAATATATGATGAAAAGAGAAACAGACTGGCAGCAGAAAAGGCAGAAAAATTAATGTTCCTTAAGCATAACCTTCCTATAATAAGTTTGAATATTAAACGATGAACATCTTAGTTTACTTTATTTTAATTACTCATTTATAAATATGCCTAATAAAACTTTAAACTTAATATAAATAGTTATCAAGCTAATTAAAGATCTCTTTCTATAAGGGTGGAGGTTGGGGAAAGAGGTCGGGTAACACAATTATGGTTTCTAATTGTGGCTGAAACTCAACAAAATATAACGAATTTATTTGCAGACGAATTCACTAATTGATTTCTATATTAGTTAGATGCTTGCTATTATTTTATATGTTCAGGGAAAAGTACAGCAATTATTGTACAATTAATTATACTACATTATAGCTACAGCTCTCTCTATATAATAACTTATTATATACGTTAAAACACAACAAATCTCGAATATATCCTAAAAAATAACGAAAATGTAGACATCCGCATCCGCATCCGCGGATGTTGAAACCAAACATCCTCATCCGCATCCGCATCCGCATCCGCATCCGCGGATGTTGAAACCAAACATCCTAATCCGCATCCGCATCCGCGGATGTGGAAAAAATGACATCCGCTACATCACTAAATAATATATATATATATATATATATATATTCGTTAGTATAACCCATAAAACACTAGGCAAGATTTTGCATTCATAGATCTGCCACTATAGATAACTCATCTGAATTGCTGAACAGTAAATACTGGAATTGATTTCCATTCCTGTCGAAATGCTGCATTTGAATGCGAAGCTGTATGCTGTGAGCGGTATGTTTAGGAGGAGTCATGCCGCAAAGAGTTCTTTTCAAGGAATCACAGAGAGAGAACTCCGTTAGCGGTAGATCAGAGCTTGGTGTCCAAGCATCTTTTGAAATGATTCGTTTACCAAATTAATTATTTAATGTGGGTGCTGCTCCTTTTCAGGGTATGTCATCTTACAATGTCTTTTTCAGTGTCATCTCTAGATGGTTCGCGAATTCATCAACTGTGCCTTATACTGATCTGTGTTAATGGTCCTTGAGACTTTCTGATCATGAAGGTGGGTGTTAGGAATTCTGCAATCTGCATGCTCGCGCGTATTTTGTGTGTATTGATAAGGCATGCCTTCGGTGAAGTGTTGTCATCTACTTCAATGCATTATGCATAGTTCCAGCTGTGTTCTTGTAAAATTTCGACAGAAATCGCCTACTGTTTACGAAGTTATGTATGTATGTCATGGTTGCACTAATTAGGGGGATAATAAAAGTAGTGTCATGGTGGACTAGCAAAATGGTAAAAGGGGGAATTATCAGAATTTCTAGAAAACACGTGTGATTTTCTGCAAAGTATGAAAAGGTGAAAAAAATGACTTTTATTTATGACCACCAAGAACGTTTGATTGAAGTTGCCCGCATTAGTTACACACATTCTCTATAATCAATGTAGAGTTTCATTCATTTCTTGCAGGCAACATAATTGGCGCGCAATTCTTCATTTAACTAATCATGGAGATCTGAAACCAATAAAAACTAAAACTAATATTTATAGTTTAGCGTCAAAGAAGAATGGGTCTAAAATCAGCTCTGATTTTTTGACGTGTTCACTGTTATACGACAACAGAATTTCTCCCATGGAATATGTCGAATAAATTGATTCATCCAATCAAAACAAAATTATCGGATTCAAACAACCATATTTTTAAAATTTGCAGAAAACAGAATAAACGGTACTTTATCCTGTTATCCCGGACCCCAGACTTTTTGCCGAAAATATCATAACTTAACCTAACCAACTGTCAAGGACATACAGTTAACCTAACCGTATTTCTTGTATGTCCATAATGAGACTTTAAAAGATTATTATTAATAACAACAGAAAAACCAGTACTTTCCTTTTAGGTCGACTGTATGCCCTTGACAATTGGTTAGGTTAAGTTGTGATATTTTCGACAAAAACTCTGGAGTCCGGGGTAACAGGAAAGTATCGAATAAACAACCAACTTAATTCGTACGTTAGAAATCTAAGCCTATTTTGCATTATTGGATGTTGACGTCACTGATATAATAATTTATCTTAATTAAACTTAAATTTTAGGATAAATTTACCACCTTTAAAATAGGTAAAAATAGTCAGCCAAATTCACCGTTCCTTCATCGTCCACGGAAACAACTCCAAAGAAACAGGGTCGAATTAATGAAAAGGACATTTGTATTTATTATAATTACATAAATTATTCATACGAAACAGACTTTTTTTTGTTTTCTTTCTTACTCATTAACATGTAATAATTTTGGCATTCACCGAAATGATATAAAATGAAGGTATTTCTACGTCTGAACAATATAGTAAAGAGGAAATTATATATATATATATATATATATATATATATATATAACCTTGGCTTTGCTTCCGCCAGAATTGTTCATTCTGACGAAGGTCAAGCTTTTTGTCATTCCACCTTCTACCTACAGTTTAACGTGGAATCCGAACTACGCCCCACCAGCAGCCCACCGTTTTAACCACTAAGCTACCCAGGGTACCCATTATCTACCAACCAATTTCTTTATTGTGTGGAAGGATGAACAGCTGGGTTTTGCTGCGCGCTGCCTGCCGTCACCGGGTCTCGATCCCGGGGCCAATGGATTCGTAGTCAGCGACGCTAACCACTACACCACCATATATATATATATATATATATATATATATATATATATATGGGATGAATTTCACAATTAAGCACGTGAAATAAATGAATGATGCAAACCCACAAGGAAAAAGAAAAATGATTTCAAGGCTCTTCGTGTATTCAGAAATACACCTCGTCAGGGAATGACTAGGTGTACTTCTGAATATACGAAGAGCCTTGGAATCTTTTTTTTTTCCTTGTGGATTTGCATCATATATAGGGTCTCAAAAGTCCCTGTGTACCTACATATATATATGATCTCTGAATAATACGATAAGTACGAGTATTATTCAGAGAATATATATATGTATAGGTGCACAGGAACTTTTGAGACACCCTATATATATATATATATATATATATATATATATATATATATATATATATATATATATATATATACAATATCTTTTCAAATTTCATTTAAGAATAGATATGCAAATGAAGCGGAAAGCGTTTCACAACTTTGCAAAACGTAGAAAATTTTCTTTAAACCAGAGGGCATTAATGGTAGAAACTAAATAATAAAGTCATTTAAAACCCGAAAGACAGACCGACTTTAAACTGTCCAAAAATTCTTAAAATTTGGAATTTAAATGAGGGTTTTAATTCACTGTTGCGCCATCTGCTAATTTTAAATTAAAAAATCCTTTCCCAAACTAAACAAATTAAAAAAATATATTAATATATATATATATATATATATATATTATATATATTAATATATGAGGAGTGATCAAAAAGTACCGATAATTTTATTGCTACGACAAATGAATGCAAATAGAAATAACCGTTTACATATGTGAGTCTTCCTGCCCTCTGGCGTCTGCAGTCTGAAGCAAAATCTGCTACCATGAGTCAGTAGTTGGTTGGAGCGCTTACAAGGGAGGGTGTGTTTTTTGCAGTACGTCTAAATCTCGGAATGGAGCAAAGCGCGTGCCAAACTTGAAAATCTGCGTCGGAGACGAACGAAATGATTAAAACAGCTTTTGGAAATGATGCTCTCAGTGTAACTAACGTTTACAAATGGCACAAAAGTTTAAAAATGGAGAAACATCGCTTGAAGACAAGGAGCGCATTGGCCGCCCTTCCACTTCTCATTACGGATGAAAATGTCCAACAGATTCGATTTCTGGTACGAGCAAATGTTTCTCCATTTTCAAACTTTTTGTGCCATTTGTTAACGTTAGCTACACTGAGAGCATCATTTCCAAAAGCTGTTTTAATCATTCCGTTCGTCTCCGAACGCGCGTTGCTCCATTTCTGAGATTTAGACGTACTGCAAAAACACACCTCTTAAGCGCTCCAACCACTACTGACTCATGATAGGAGATTTTGCTTCAGACTGCAGACGCCAGAGGGCAGGAAGACTCACATATGTAAATAGTTATTTCTTATTTGCGTTCATTTGTCCGTAGCAATAAAATTATCGATACTTTTTGATCACTCCTCGTATATATATATATAGATATATATATAGATTATATATATATATTGAGAATCTTGAGGTATAAAATGGTTTTAAAAAAGATGATGATAATGACTGGCATTTGAAACAAACTCAAAAAAAAAGTACCAGACAGTCTCACTTCGAATGGAGCCAAAAACAATTTTTTTTACTCTCAAAAGTAATCTTTTAATCAATAAAAAAAGACTAAGGCTATAAAAATATTCTTCGATACTGAAGCCTTTACACGAGTTTACATGAGTGATGAGGTGCAGTGTGTGTGTGTGTGTGTGTGTGGTGTGTGTGTGAATAGAATTTAGAAAATGCAATTTATTTTTAATGAAACATCTCTCTAAGGAAAAATATGGTTATTGGTAAAATCTTAATAGAGAAATTTTTAATTTAAATATAAAATTATAAATGTTTAAAATATGTGCGCTTGAATTAAATTTTTTTTTACTGTTTTATTAAAGGAAAACTATATATAATATATATATATATATTATATATATATATATATATATATATATATATATATATATATATATATATATATATGTTAAACACAGACCGTGCATGGAACAAGGAACTCTTCTGGGAAAATTAATCCACTATAGTCCGAATAAGTAATGGTAACTGACAAATACCATAGTTTTTCTTTTTCATGATTTTAGCCCGACGTGGGCAACGGGTCTCTCGCAAAGAGATCCCATAAATATAGCTTCCCTCACCAGCTATCTGCAAAGCAGACAGGATCCAGCTTTGGGACATGGATCTAGGGTTTAAAGCAAGCCTAGATCCCTACATTCAGAACCTCGGACTATAGTGGATTTAATTTTCCCAGAAGAGTTCCTTGTTCCATGCACGGTCTGTGTTTAACATATAATTGTCTCAGGGAACCATTCTGAATTTGTATATATATATATATATATATATATAGTTTCGGGGACACCAATTTTTTGACGAAGTCGAAATATTATCACTGATTAAAACTCTAATTTATTGAGAATATATAACCCGTTCCACTTGGGAAGTGTTTGATACTGAAATAATCACAATACAACAAAGTTTAATCAACAATATATTCCCACAATATTTGATTAATAAATATATTAATACTACAATAAAAAAAAATTCTACAACAAAACAATCATTGATTACAAAAATATCATAACAAATATTTATATCCAAAATAAAAATCCAGGTAATATTAAAAATTATCAAAAATATCTTAAATAAAATAATTAGTGAACGCACTATTATCAGTTAATGATACCAATATGAATATTTCTCTTTATTACAAACCAACAAAATTAGAAAAAAAATTCACCTTGGCCTCAAAGAAAAACGACCACATGCCATAACATTGTGTACCAATATAATTGTATTGAAGAAGACTGTAATATCTTTTACATTGGTTACACCACTAACATTCTTTTAATTGGAGCTAAACAGCACAGATATAACCAAAGTTAAATACACCAACACACCAACACTACATAAACGAACATAACAAATTTAATATTAATAGCAATAATAATAATAATAATAATAATAATAATAATAATATAATAAGTCTATAAATACTGTATACCTATTTCTTTATAAATTTCAACCTATATGCAGTAACTATATTTTGTTTTAAACCCTAAATATATACAGATATCATTGCATTACTTATTTTTATTCATTTTGATTAGGTTACCACTGATCATGCAGTAGTGACGAAATTTCATTGATGTGAGGACGCCTTTAAAGGTTTTAAAGCAATTTATTAATTATTTTACCATATAAAGCCGTAAGGAAACCTTGCTTGCAACCATTTAAATCCTAAAGAAGCATTTCTCCCTTTAGTTAAGACTTTGCTTTGTAAAGCATTATGCATTTAAGAACTCTAAAAGCTATGTAAAGCGGTTGTCATTTGCTTTTCTTCGAAAAACAGTTTCAGAATGGTACTAAAGAACACGTCAATAGCTCTTTTTTAATGCCCATGCAAGGCAATATTTATTCACCCATTCATTAGCACCGAAATGAGTAATGTTTGAAAAGTTATGGCTGAAAAAAAGAGGTGTTTAAAGAGATGTTAAGTCAAACAAAACGTAAGTTCTAAGGTCGTAGGTTGTTTGAGGATTATCACAATGTTCTGTGGAATAGTACTGTAGATTAAAGCTCAATAAGATGTCTTGAGTTAAACTTAACAGTGACATTTTAAGAGCTTACAGGTTTACAATTTGTGGCCGGTAAAATTTACAATATAAGCTATTAATAGGCTAATAATAATAATCATTTGGGTCTAAACTTAAGGCTTGAATTTTTTATAAACACTAAAATATTCTTCACCATGTAGCTGGTCCACTACGCCGGATCGCTCCACTAGTATATATATTATATGCCGAAAATGAAAAAACTAGTCCATTTACAGGAAGATCAAAGCAACTGAACAAGGTTTTGTGATATATTATATTATAACAAGGCAGAAGTGTTCTTGATCGATATATAACGACCGATTCTTCCAACGAGTCCTAGAACTGGATAGGGTTCTGTATTAATTAAAAAAAAATTATGTTCTTAAGTTTAATATATATATATATATATATATATATATACACAAATTCAGAATGGTTCCCTGAGACAATTATATGTTAAACACAGACCGTGCATGGAACAAGGAACTCTTCTGGGAAAATTAAATCCACTATAGTCCGAATAAGTAATGGTAAATGACAAATACCATAGTTTTTCTTTTTCATGATTTAGCCCGACGTGGGCACGGGTCTCTCGCAAAGAGATCCCATAAATATAGCTTCCCTCACCAGCTATCTGCAAAGCAGACAGGATCCAGCTTTGGGACATGGATCTAGGGTTTAAAGCAAGCCTAGATCCCTACATTCAGAACCTCTATATAAGTAAAAGACTCGTTGCATTCACCTCGGGTTGAATAAATCAAAGAAAAAGGGGTAACTATTGTATTTTTAGCCAAAAAAAACCAAAACTTAAACCTCAACCGGGACATTGAGCGTCCACTTTTCAAGGCACGTAACACGTCCGTTTAATATACACAAATTCAGAATGGTTCCCTGAGACAATTATATGTTAAACACAGACCGTGCATGGAACAAGGAACTCTTCTGGGAAAATTAAATCCACTATAGTCCGAATAAGTAATGGTAAATGACAAATACCATAGTTTTTCTTTTTCATGATTTTAGCCCGACGTGTGTTTAACATATAATTGTCTCAGGGAACCATTCTGAATTTGTGTATATTAAACGGACGTGTTACGTGCCTTGAAAAGTGGACGCTCAATGTCCCGGTTGAGGTTTAAGTTTTGGTTTTTTTTTTTGCTAAAAATACAATAGTTACCCCCTTTTTCTTTGATTTATTCAACCCGACGTGAATGCAACGAGTCTTTTACTTATATAGAGGTTCTGAATGTAGGGATCTAGGCTTGCTTTAAACCCTAGATCCATGTCCCAAAGCTGGATCCTGTCTGCTTTGCAGATAGCTGGTGAGGGAAGCTATATTTATGGGATCTCTTTGCGAGAGACCCGTTGCCCACGTCGGGCTAAAATCATGAAAAGAAAACTATGGTATTTGTCATTTACCATTACTTATTCGGACTATAGTGGATTTAATTTTCCCAGAAGAGTTCCTTGTTCCATGCACGGTCTGTGTTTAACATATAATTGTCTCAGGGAACCATTCTGAATTTGTGTATATTAAACGGACGTGTTACGTGCCTTGAAAAGTGGACGCTCAATGTCCCGGTTGAGGTTTAAGTTTTGGTTTTTTTTTGGCTAAAAATACAATGTTACCCCCTTTTTCTTTGATTTATTCAACCCGACGTGAATGCACGAGTCTTTTACTTATATAGAGGTTCTGAATGTAGGGATCTAGGCTGCTTTAAACCCTAGATCCATGTCCCAAAGCTGGATCCTGTCTGCTTTGCAGATAGCTGGTGAGGGAAGCTATATTTATGGGATCTCTTTGCGAGAGACCCGTTGCCCACGTCGGGCTAAAATCATGAAAAAGAAAAACTATGGTATTTGTCATTTACCATTACTTATTCGGACTATAGTGGATTTAATTTTCCCAGAAGAGTTCCTTGTTCCATGCACGGTCTGTGTTTAACATATATATATATATATATTATATATAAACCTTTTGGAACGAAAAACAACCCTTATTATAGTGATTGGTTATTACGTTTCACGTCATTCGCCCAACTGAGGGCACTGAGGTGGAAGGTATTACATGATGCAAACATGGAAAAATAAGAAAAATAAGTCCTTTAAAATGAGTAATTGGGTAGCGGGCTCGTCACTGCAGCCCTTTCCCGTTTTTTTTAAATTGGCTTGAAACATTTCATGGCTGAGTTTGTCATCTAGGGGGTGAACTATCAGTTCCCCTGACTCTTATATAAATGTAAATTTAGAATTTAAATCTGGTCATTCGACCCCCCCCCCCCCCCCCCAAAAAGTTATCACGTTATCGCTACATCCGTTGACAGTTTATTCAAATTTTCGCTTATACTTATTTATTACTAGAAATTATTCCTTTATATATATATATATATATATATATAGAGAAGAGAGAGAGAGAGAGAGAGAGAGAGAGAGAGAGAGAGAGAGAGAGAGAGATATTAAATCAGAATATGTGGAAAGAGATAAAAAAGGATTAGGCTAAACAACAAGATGGAGTATAAACTATTTCATATATAAATTGGAAAGGAAGCCTCACAGAACGAGTTTCTGTCCTACATATTTTTTTTTAATTAATACAGAACCCTATCCAGTTCTAGGACTCGTTGGAAGGATCGGTCGTTATATATCGATCAAGAACGCTTCTGCCTTGTTATAATACAATATATCACAAAACCTTGTTCAGTTGCTTTGATCTTCCTGTAAATGGACTAGTTTTTATTTTCAGCATATATACTGTATATATATATATATACTAGTGGAGCGACCCGGCGTTGCTGGGGTGGATGTTGAACGCTATATATATATGTATATATCGGGTGGACGGAAAAAACCTGGACACTTTTGTTTTTCCTATAAATTTCAAACTAATGAAGCTAATACACTGAAATTAGTACAAGATGTGGTACTTGTAGGTTATCACACCCCCCACCACCAATTTTGACAGAATATTTTCGTTAAAACTAAAGAAAATATCACGACTTAACCTAACCAATTATCAAGGGCGTACAGTTGATCTATTAGTAAATAGTAAATACTATTCCAGAAACAAACAATGTTATAATTAATAATAGATCAACTGTACGCCCTTGATAACACTGGCCAACAAAATGAAACTTTTTTTTCTCATCAGAAACATGATCACACTTTTCTTAATGCATGTTTGGCGCTGATTCCGAATCTGGTTTTATTTCTTTTCTAGCACGTATAGTTATATAGATACACTGGTTTTGATATTTTTAAGTTTTTGATATTGCTATAAGAAAATTTATGGATGTGTAGATCACACTTAGGAATGCTAAACAACAGATACATCATATACTTTATTCAATGTACTTATAAATAAAGAATATATACATTATTTTATTAAAAGCGCTGTGAGTGTGATTTCCTTTTGTAAATTTGGCCTGGATTGTCACGATACAGCATCCAACAATGGTCCGCCATCATGCTTTCATTCCAATATCCTTGGTAGCGCTTCTCCATCATCTGAATATCTTGATGGAAGCGCTTCCTTGCTCGTCACTCACTGCACCAAGGTTTTCAGGAAAGAAATCTAAGTGGGAATGCAGGAAGTGATTTTTTAACGACATTCGACACTCCATTTCTTTGAAGGCATCAAGGAGGTTCTTGACTCCATCCTTATACGCAGGTGACTTGTTGCTTCCAAGAAAGTTTTCACATATCCATTTGAACGCCAGCCAAGCCTTCAATTCCAGCGGACTTAGGACTTTTTCAAAGTCAGTGTCATTCAAAACCTCCCTTATTTGTGGCCCAACAAAAATTCCTTCCTTCAATTTTGCTGCAGTAACCTTCGGAAATTTTCTTGAAAGGTATTGGAATCCTCCAGAATTGACTTTACCCATTGCTTTAACAAAATTCTTCATTAAACCAAGTTTAATGTGAAGAGGTGGCAGATAGATCTTTTGGGGATCCACTAAAGGGACAGACTGGACATTGCTTATCCCTGGGACATATGTATACCTAAGTGGCCAGTCACTTTTGGTGTAATGTTCTATAGTGGCGCGACTGTCCCACAGGCAAAGGAAACAACAAAATTTTGTGAATCCTGACTGCATACCCATAAGCATTCCTATAACTTTTAGATCTCCACAAACATTCCATTGATGACTGTCGTATTTGATTGCCTTCAGTAGTATATCCATATTGTCATATTTCTCTTTTAGATGGACGGAATGGGCAATGGGGATGGATGGCATTATATTACCATTATGCAAAAGAACTGCTTTCAGGGGTCATTCTTACATTATCGAGGCATGTTGACTGACCTGAGCAAACTATAAATTCAAAAAAATGTACACCAACTTGACACAACAAGTTCTTGGACTGGACTGATCTTTTGACACACAAAACACGGCGTTGTTGCCTGATCACAATGCTGCTAGACGTAAAAGCTCACACCTGAAATACATAAGATGTATAATTAAGATAATTGAAATCAATAAGATGAATAAACTAAAAAAACACAATAAAATAAACACAATCAAATGTTGAAATATTAGTATTTTGCCTATTTAAAATGGTTAAATCTGTGTAGTTATATATATGCCTTCATCTTGAAAACTATACGTGCTAGAAAATATCTGAATGCAGTTTTGGAATCAGCGTGAAAAATGCTATCCAGCCACCACACATTTTACTCTGATGAAAAATCTTTGTTGACCAGTGTATAATTGGTTAGGTTAAGTCGTGATATTTTCGTTAGTTTTAACGAAAATATTCTGTCAAAATTGGTGGGGGGGGGAGATAACCTACAAGTACCCAAGATGTAGCCAATAGTATAGTTATCATATGCTAAAAATTTCAATGGAATTTGTATAAAACTTACCCTATTGAAATCGATGTTGTATTGGCCCCCCATTTTCTTGAATTACGGCCAGTACTCTCCTTTTCCACTGATTTATGGATGACTTGATTTTGTCTTGGGACACCATAGGCCAAACAACCTCAATTCTTTGTCTAAGTGCTTCCAGGTTTGAAAATGGTTCCCTGCGACCATGGTACTGTGGTACACCAATGACTTCAGCTCATTCCACACGAAGTAATCCAGAGGATTTAAGTCAGGAGAATTTGGTGGCCATTCTTCACTTTTTATGAATTCAGGAATGTTCGCCATCAAAAATTCTTGGGTTGCCTTGGCTGAATGAGATGGTGCATTGTCTTGAACAAAAATAAAATCTTCGTTTGGGTACAAATCTTGGCATTCCGGTAAAAGTTCTCCGAGGTGTTCAATGTAATTTTGCGAGTTCATTTTTGGTTTCTGTGGATCAGTAAAGAATAATTTGGTTTTTCCATTGTAAGAAACACCACAAGATACCATTAATTCCTTGGAAAATCGTGAAACTGGATGATAAAGACGGTCTGGCAGGATTTCCGATTTTGAAGTTAATGCATTGACTCGGTTGTTTTGTCGATTTGTTGATACAGTTAATGTAAAGTCGGACCCATCTTGAAAAAACATGCGTTTAATGTCTGCTAAATTAAATTTCATGTACAAAGAATTACACCTTTCTAACCGTTTTCCCATGGCTTCTTTTGTTATTCTGGGGGCACTCAATCTTTTAAAATATCTGATTCCTTTACTTTTCATTATGTTTTCAACACTGTTGCACGAAATATTTAGATTATTCGCCATTTTTCTCTGCGAAAGATGAGTACCAGGATTATTTTCCTGCGACAACGCATGCTCTTCAACGTACCTTTCGTTTTCTTGAGTCCGAGCAGTACGCGGACGACCGCTGCCACGTTTTCTGTCAGTTGACCCTGATTGTCTAATTTTATTTATTACGTATTGTACTGTACTTCTTTTTCAATTTTTTTCCGGAAATTCCCTAATTATTTTTCTAGCACTCCATCCCTTCTCGGCAAAACACGCCTTTATAACAGCTAAGTCTTCTTTACTTAAAACCATTACGATAGAATTTTAATTAACACCACAAGAAAAAAAATAAGAAAAAACATTCCATCAGCCAACACTTCTGCGCAAACTGCTTGTTTTGTAGCGAACATCTGACACATCCAAGGGCGTAGTCAGCTTCACAAAATCTCGCTGTTTGTTTCGTCAAGTTAAATTTTTTATAATTAAGAAACGGCCAAAGATAATTAATTGAGGTTTTCAGCACATGATAACCTACTATTGGCTACATCTTGTACTAATTTGGGTGCATTAGCTTAACTAGTTTGAAATTTGTAGGAAAAACAAATGTCCAGGTTTTTTCGTCCACCCGGTATATATATATATATGCCCGGTTAGGTTAATTGAATGCCAGGTTAGGTCAACTGAATGCCCAATTAGGTTAATTAAATGCCAGGTTAGGTCAACTAAATGCCCGATTAGATTAATTGAATGCCCGGTTAGGTTAATTGTACGCCCTTGACGATTGGTTAGGTTAAGTCGTGATATTTTCGTTAAAGCTAACGAAAAAATCACGACTTAACCTAACCAATCGTCAAGGGCATACAGATGACCTAACCTGGCATTCAATGAACCTAACCTGGCATTCAATAATTTTACCATAGGTTTCGATATATATATATATATATATTATATATATATATAATGACGTAATGATCTTGATGACGTCATTTAATTTTTAAAAATTAATTATTTAATTTATTAACACCCAGGTGCACAACCTCGGACCTAACCTAACCTAACCTAATCGTCAAGGGCGTACAGTTGACCTAACCGGGCATTCAATGAACCTAACCGAGTATTCAATAATTTTACCATAGGTTTCGATATATATATATATATATATACACGTAATGACGTAATGATCTTCATGACGTCATTTAATTTTTAAAAATTAATTATTTAATTTATTAACGCCCAGGTGCACAACCTCGGGACCTAATCAATATGTGTGTGTGTGTGAAGTTTCATGTTTGTAACTGCGTCCTTTTATTATTATAGATTATAATTTTATTATTACGGGCGGCAATGTGAAGCTCAAGATTTTCATGACTGTGTTCTTTTCTACAGGGTGTCCCGTAAGTCTGGACCCATAGGGATTTATAATATATTTTTTTAGTTATTATTATTTTATTATTATTTTTATTTTTTTATTTTTTATTATGATTTTTATTTGTGGGGCCACTTGAAAGCCAAAGTGTACGAGGTCAAACTTCAGAACATTTTCCACCTTAAAGCACGCATTGTGGAGGCGTGTCAAGAAATTTCTGCGACTGTGATTCAGAAAGTGCTGTCGCAGTGGAGATTGCGTCTTCAACTATGTGTGCGACACAACGGCGGACACTTTGAACAGATTATGTAATAAATTTTTGGACTATTTTGTAATTTTATTATTTTTCCCTATGGGTCCAGACTTACGGGACACCCTGTATAGTTTTATTGACCAAATAATTGAACCGACAGTAATTGGGGGTTCAATTATTTGGCCAATAAAACTATAGTCATGAAAATCCTAAGATTCAGAAATCTTGACACAATGTGAAGCTCAAAATTTTCACGGCTGCGTTCCTTTCTGTAGTTTAATCGCGGTGCTGGGGCCTTCGGGGCCAGTAATTTTAATTATTTAATTTATTAACACCCAGGTGGTGCACAACCTGGGAACCTAATCAATATGTGTGTGAAGTTTCATGTTTGTAACTGCTTCCATTTTGGAGTTATGGCTGGAACACACACACACACACACACACGTCCTTTTATTATTATTATTATTATTATTATTATTATTATATCAGTATATAGAATCTTTCAGGATCCATCCTGAAAGACCGAGTGGAATCCCTGATGCTTGCTGAACCACCAGCCACCCGATTCTGCCGCCAGACCATGGAGCAGCACATCGAAACAATCCTCCGAAATCTTGAGTACGACACTGACCTTTTCGAGTCTCTCCTCACCTCCTACCCTTGCCGACTTGAAGCCGTCCGCCAAGCACAAGGAGGCAACACCAACTATTGAGTGGTTTTGTTTAGACGTAGAATTAAATTGTCAAAAAGATGCAACAATCAGTTTTTTTGTACCTCTATTAGTTTCATCTGTGCAGGGAGGGGTCAATCATTGTTTGCCACCATATACAGAATGAAGTAGTTTACGGTTTTAAAACTTAGAAATCACGAAATCATGAAATCGGAAAACGAATGAAAGTAATGAATGAGTGAAAAATGAATAGGAACTATAAACGAGAGCTAAAACAATTACAGAAGAGAATGTTCAAGCAACTCACTAAAACTCATAAACGAGATTAAGACGTATCGCAACTGAACAACTAAAACAAAGGAGAAAACCTTATTCTTGCGATGATGCTCCGCGAAATGGAACCGACGTCAGTTCCAAGAATAGAACATTCGATCGGTAAGTGATACAGAGCCAGGAGAGCAAGACAGTCATCTTTGCCGGGCTGAGGGGCCCAACTTCATCAAATACCTATTAGTGAAGCGTGGCGTCGCAAACTTATGCGAAAACTAGCGAAGATGGTCTCTTCTTTTTTGTTCCTCATAAAGTAGTAAAGTAAGTGGACCTACGCCCATTTCGTCAATGGGACACTCTATCAACATTTTAATGAACTAACCTAACCTAACCTAATTAGGCCTAATCTAATCTATGATAAGCTAACCTAACCCAACTCAATCCAACACAAAATGATTTGTCGCTTAAATGTCACGTCGAGAGGATGAGGTCAGCTCGAGAAGGAGGACCTGTTTCTTATAGTTAAATGTCTATATCAACCAGTCAAATAAAGTCATTAATGAGGTCATCTTCATTCTATGTTCCATTTTTGACCACAAATACAAGAAATAATAATAATAATAATAATAATAGTTATAAACTACTTGCTTGGGATTCCATTTTGAAATAAATGTAAACAATCATTTGATGACGTGACATTATCTCCGAAATGGCCTTGCCTTCAACTGAACCTTTATATCATAAATTCATAATATAACCAAATGTTGAACTCTTTCATGAAGCATTTCTAGCACCGAAAATGGATAATGAACCTACACTTTTTAACAAACGAAAAAATGTAATGACAGAAATTCTACGTACAAGAAATATTTTTTATACGTAAAACACTTTGTTTAAGTTCTAACAAAACAAAGTACCCGAAGAATTTATAAAGGGAAAAAAAAAACTTAGCTTGAAAAGAACATTCTAACTGCTAAAGCACTAAAAAAAAAAAAGTATTAAAAAAAAGTTCCTTACCAATTTTCGAACTTTTATTCTGCAGTATTTTTTTTTATGAACTTCCTCCGAAAGTTTTTTCTTTTTTTTCTTTTTTTAAACATCATAAAAATTGAATCTTGAATTAAGTATAGGAAAATGCGGAAAAAATCCTTCAGGGACAAATAACTTCTCCGACTTCACACTTATCAAGATGATGAAATTTCAAAACTTATTTCGGCTTCACGTTCTCTCTCTCTCTCTCTCTCTCTCTCTCTCTCTCTCTCTCTCTCTTATTTTTCTTGGTCTATGCTTGCTTATTTATTTTCTTTCATTATTTCTCTGATTCTCCTCTTTTTGTCTATATCTATCTTTCTATCTATCTATCTATTTATCTGTCTATCCATCCATCCATCCATCTATCTATTTATCTATCCATCCATTTATCCATGTATCTATCTATCTATCTATCTATCTATCTATCTATGTATCTATCTATCTATATTTATCTGTCTCTCCATCTATCCATCCATCTATCTTCTATTCTTTCTATTTATCTATCTATCTATATATATATATATATATTCCTCTCCATCTTTCTCAACTTCTCTTCCTCTCCCTACACCTTTAGCGCCCAACAAATATTAAACTTACTTTCCTTTTATATTTGTTTTATGTAAAATTTTATTTTAAAAAAATCCCCCGCTGTTATAATTCCTTTTCAATAACCTCTCCTCTCTCTCTCTCTCTCTCTCTCTCTCTCCGAATCCCTTTTCGACGTTCATTTACATCGAAGTTAAGCCATTTTGCCCGCTCTCTCTCTTTCTCTCCACGGATACCATTCTCCCATAACTTATTCTTCCCCCGTCTCTTACTTGCCAACTTAAGAAAATTCTCAGATTGACTTTCGACGCTTAAAGCGAACTTAAGGTTGCTAACTTTTACGCTGTTCTCGGGAACTGTCTTCTCTTCACCTAGTAAATAGAACCACTTCTGTTTAATCCAGCTGAAGATAATCTAGTTTAAAATTTTGAAACTATCATTAATGGCCCCTGAAAACGTCTGCATAAGGGAAATGAGGAAGGAAAGCGGAAAAGGCGCTCAGAATCGATTGGGGGAAATAAGGAAAAGATCGCTTTGATGCCCAACTTGAAATGTAAATACTGAAATTTAACATGCATTTCTATATTTCACTGATTAGTTCAGTTATTGTTACAGGATTTCTATGAGTATATATATATATTATATATATATATATATATATATTATATATATATATCAGTGGCGAGCATTCGGGGGTAAGGTAGGTAAGCGCCGCCTACCCTAATAAAAATCTTATTAAAGATATTAAAGACAGTACCCTATTTTTCAGAATAGTCTACAGTACAAACCCACTAGCTAGTTATGAAGTTTATCATTAGCTACTAAAATTACTATAATTATATAATATGTGCATATATGGATTCATGGATACATGGATTCAACGAAAATCAACACGGATTCCGATCAGGAAGATCATGCCTATCACAACTTATAGAGCATTATAGCAATGTCCTAGATGCACTTGAAGGCAATGAAAACTATGATGCCATATACACGGATTTTGCTAAAGTTTTCGACAAATACGATCACGGTATAATAGCACATAAAATGAAACATATGGGAATAACAGGCAAATTGGGAAAATGGATCTACAACTTCCTCAGAAAACAACTACAGGTGGTCAAAATTCAAGGTGTATCATCATCAGAATCAGAAATACGCAGCTCAGTACCACAAGGTACAGTGCTGGCCCCACTCCTGTTCATTATCATGCTAACAGATATAGACAGTGGAGTAAACAGCAACAGTACAGTAACATCCTTTGCAGACGATACAAAGATCAGCAGAAAAATCAGCGATACAAATGAAATGGAGGCTTTGCATAGGGACACGGACAAAATATACAAATGGTCGGAAGACAACAACGTGACATTTAACACAGAGAAATTTTAGCTCTTGAAATATGGTAGAAAAGAGGAACTTAAACAGACTGTATATTCTGTTCGAGATAGGCAGAAAATTCAGAGAAGCACGAAAGCGGTCGACTTGGGGGTAATAATGACCGATGATGCCAAATTCGAGACACAAAATTAAATAGTAATAAACAAAGCAAAAAGAGTCGCGGGACAGGTACTAAGAACGTTCAAAAGGAGGGACAAGACAGTAATGATTCCCCTGCTGAGAACACTGATCATACCAAAACTTGAATACTGCTCAGTTTTGACGTCCCCATATAAAAAGGAAGAAATTAATAAACTAGAAGAAACTCAGAGACATTCCATAGCCAAGATTGATGGCTGCAAAGAGCTCAAGTACTGGGAAAGACTACGTAAACTAAATCTGTACTCCCTGGAAAGAAGAAGAGAAAAGTATACTATTATCAACACATGGAAAATGATCGAAAAACTGGTATCAAACCTCAAACTAAACCCAATTACCATCCAAACAATGCTGGAAAATAGGAAAGGCAGAATGTGTAGTGTTCCCAAATTAAAGGCCTGACAAGGGACCTCCTCAACTCTGAAGGAAAATAGTTTGGTCGTCAGGGGGCCAAGAATTTTCAACAGCTTCCAAAGGACGTCAGAAACGTTACAGGGATCAAAGTTGAAGTTTTCAAGAGAAGACTAGATGCCTGGCTCAGGACGGTACCAGATGAGCCCGGTGTACCTTGCTATGTACGGTGGAGAGCGTAAGAAAGCAACTCGCTCCTCCACCAAGCTCTGACTAAAGGCGGGGCCACTAGCTTGACCTTCGTGTGAAGAAAGACCGACGCACGGAACCCTAACAAGGTATAGTGCGCGTGCTCGTACGCAATACCGCTTACCCTGTAGACGTACCCACCGCACGCCACTGATATATATATATATATATATATATATATATATATATATACATTCAACTGCAAAGAACACGCAGTATAAATAACGTAAAGAAACGACGCTTGTATAGGAGATATTCCGCGCAAGACGAGAGAGAGAGAACGGAACAAATGAAAAAAATGAGGTAACCACCTGGGAATCGAACCCGGGATCTTCCGATTGCCGGTCAGACGCGATACCATTACACCATGGACCTCACTCTTCCAAATGCCGTAATTCTTCTACATACTCGCAGAAACCAATGCCCCAAGGGGGCACCTCCCGCATGCCGTAACATTATATACATTCAACTGCAAAGAACACGCAGTATAAATAACGTAAAGAAACGGTATCGCGTCTGACCGGCAATCGGAAGATCCCGGGTTCGATTCCCAGGTGGTTACCTCATTTTTTCATTTGTTCCGTTCTCTCTCTCTCGTTTGCGCGGAATATCTCCTATACAAGCGTCGTTTCTTTACGTTATTTATACTGCGTGTTCTTTGCAGTTGAATGTATATAATGTTACGGCATGCGGGAGGTGCCCCCTTGGGGCATTGGTTTCTGCGAGTATGTAGAAGAATTACGGCATTTGGAAGAGTGAGGTCCATGGTGTAATGGTATCGCGTCTGACCGGCAATCGGAAGATCCCGGGTTCGATTCCAGGTGGTTACCTCATTTTTTTCATTTGTCCCGTTCTCTCTCTCTCGTCTTGCGCGGAATATCTCCTATACAAGCGTCGTTTCTTTACGTTATTTATACTGCGTGTTCTTTGCAGTTGAATGTATATAATGTTACGGCATGCGGGAGGTGCCCCCTTGGGGCATTGGTTTCTGCGAGTATGTAGAAGAATTACGGCATTTGGAAGAGTGAGGTCCATGGTGTAATGGTATCGCGTCTGACCGGCAATCGGAAGATCCCGGGTTCGATTCCAGGTGGTTACTCATTTTTCATTTGTTCCGTTCTCTCTCTCTCGTCTTGCGCGGAATATCTCCTATACAAGCGTCGTTTCTTTACGATATATATATATATATATATATATATATATATATATATATACCGGGTTGCCCAGAAAAAAGTAAGCTATTGCTTTTGTCAACTATTATATTTACTATTGCGAAGATTTGCTTGCTTTTATAACGATTTAAATAAATAATTTGCTTTTATATGTTATAATGTTTCAGACCAACAAAGACCCTAGGATCCACTCATGGCTGGTCTACCTAACTGTGTTCGCAATCGTGTACCGTGTATGTCCTCCGTGGTGGCGGAGGGGACCTACAATTTTACGTGGGTTCCGAACCACAACAACATAAGAAATTTATGTAAAAACTGTCGGTAAATTGGCAACGACCAATTTTTACGAAACCAAACAATTATCAATTTAAAACTAATTAATTATCGATTTAAAACTAAAGATAGAATCTCTGGATCCAGAGGATCAAGTCATAATAGACTACTATCCACAAATATGTTACACTCTATATCTATTTATAACGGACATGCAAATATATCAGATCCAAAGAATCTAGTCAATTTCATTACGGTATCCAGCAAGTCACGGTCCATATCGATTGCGGACCAAGTCAAAATTTACAACCATATACATTACAATATATACACTTACGAGGAAAAGTGTAGGTGTGGCTGTAAAGACTGTACAGTAATGTAGAAATGTGTGTGCACCCATTTTGGGTCTCCCATTTAAAGGTGTTTGTGGGGCAAGTGAAGATCATGAGTTTTTCAATACCTCACAGTACTATGGGGGCACCGCTCGGCAGAGGAATCTCTTTAAATGGGGTGTGTAAGGACAGAGAGTATCCCTTAACCCAAGATGCTGCCTCCCTATATCCCACACACTTGTTTTGAGCTGTAGGATCTATCACCAAAAAGCCTTAATTTCACTACCCTAAACTATACCCAATCTATCAACATATTTGTCTAATCGATTTTTAAACATGTTTATAGACGTGCTACTAATTACTTCTACCGGCAAACTATTCCAGCTATTTACTATTCAATTCACTTCTATATGTCTTTATAATATTTGTTTTTAATATACTCTATTTATCTTTGTTGCACATTTTTCAAACATAAAACTGAAATAAAATCTTAAAAGCAATAGCAACCCTCTGTGTGTGTGTATATATATATAATATATGGATCTACAACTGCGCCAATGCGCCTCTCAGTGATGTAGTGGTTAGCGTCGCTGGCTACGAATCCATCGGCCCCGGGTTCGAGACCCGCTGGCGGCAGCCGGCGCGCAGCAAAACCCAACTGTTCATCCTTCCACACAATAAAGAAAGTGGTTGGTAGATAAATGGGTACCCTGGGTGTCCTAGTGGTTAGGATGGTGGGCTGCTGGTGGAGAGTGGTTCTGATTCCACGTTAAACTGTACAGTAGGTCTAAGGTGGAGTGAAAAGCTTGACCTTCGTCAGAATGAACAATTCGGGCGGAAGTTAACCAAAGGTATGGTGTGTGTGTATAATATATATATATATATACAGTATATGATGCAAACTCACAAGGAAAAAGGAAAAAAAGATTCCAAAGCTTTTCGTGTATTCATCAGTACACCTTGTCAGGGAATGACAGAAGTGTACTGTTGAATACACGAAAGGCCTTGGAATCGCTTTTCCTCTTTCCTCGTGGGTTTGCATCATTTATCTATTTCACGTGTTTAACCGCGAAATTCATTATTTATATATATATATATATATATATATATATATATATATATATATATATATATATATAATATTTAGGAGAAATCCAATGACAAGGAGAAATGTAAATGCCATGAAAAGTCTTCTTTAATGCGCAACGTTTCGAGCAATACGCTCATCTTCAGGCTGTTTAAAACAATGTGAAATTAAAATCAATATTGAATGAAAAACAAAACAGAAAATTTCTATAACCTATTCGTAAAGACAAATTTTAAAAGACTGAGAAAAGAGGGTTAAATTCTAAGTTATACAGATTTACATATAAAAATTAAGAAGTTATTTTTAAATACATGTAGTAAATGTGAAATTAATACACTGGAAAAATTACCAATAGTACACTGGAACAATGGAAATATCTACCTTACACTGCAGTATCCGAGGAAGACTTCACGAAAGTTTCTCAAGTCAAAACTGGACTGTTATTTTCTTGAAATGTGTCGGACTTGCAGGATTTTCCCGAAATTGTTTACTTCAAACTCTACCGTGATAATCTATATGACTCTGAATTTTATCAATCGTCCCTGGAATATTTATTAAATAATGAAATTAATTATAAAATCAAAATATCAGATTCGCATAACAAGTCTCTTGGGCATTATATAACTACTCTTAAAAATACCTTGTCGTTGTTGGACTATTTATTAATAATTTCTCTTGTACAACGTAACTAGAAAAATTTCACTCTACCATCTTGGAAACACATGAACGTAAGTTAAAGGCTTTGGGAATGAATTCACCAAATTTTTTCAATTCAGAGAAGGTAATTCGAATCTTTCTAGTTACACACTCTCCCTCGGGAAAAGTTTTTACTGTCACTTGGTTTGCAATTTAAGCTTCCGTTGTTTCAAATATATAAGCCTTCGTTTTTTCTTTACTTTGAAAAATTTTTCAATGGCTTGAAAAATGTTCCCCATGTGGGGGATTTCAATAATTTCAAATGTCAGTCTCAAATTTAACTCAAGAATTTTTTCTTAAACTTAGAAATCTTAAATTTCAATCTTTCATATTTAGGAAGAGTGATTTGCAGTGTATTAAGAATTTGGCAAAGAACCAGGAGATTGTTGTGACTAGACCAGACAAGGGTAACGGAGTGGTTATTTTGAATAAATCGGACTACATAAACAAAACTAATGAAATCCTAAGTGATCTTACTAAATTCAAACAAATTCTAGAACCTGTAAATAAAGTCATTGTAAGGTTAGAAGACCAGGTAATAGATTTCTGTCACGACTAAAGTCCTTAAAGATAATAAAAAATGATACTTACTCTCAGTTGTTCGCATCTGGTGCTAATCTTGCTCAATTATATTGTCTGCCTAAAATCCATAAAGCTGGAACACCTCTCCGTCCTATTTTAGCTTCGTATAACTTACCCACCTTTCAATTGGCAAAATTTGTGTTCGTCTCCTGTCCCCTTTGCGAAAAATGCTTACACTATAAATAACTCGTTGAATTCCAAAAGACCTCCTTGGTAAAAACTTCGATTCAAAAAAGTTTTTGTCAGTTTTGATGTAAAGTCACTTTTCACAAATGTACCTGTATCTGAAACTATTGCCTTTATTTAGATAGGGTTTTTAGCTCAGTTGATAATTTTCATGGTTTTTCATTGTCTCATTTGAAGGAACTTTTAGAATTGGTCTTCAAACAATGCTATTTCACTTTCAACAATAAGGTTTACCAACAAATTGATGGGGTAGGGATGGGATCACCAGTCGGACCGTTAGCAGCTGACTTTTTTATGACTCATTTAGAAAGTGTAATTTTTAGACAATCTCCCACTCATCTCAAGCCAATTTTCTATCGACGCTTCGTTGATGATTCGATAGCAGTCTTTGATAATGCGGTACAAGCGCAACAATTCTTTAACTTCCTAAATTCTTTGCACCCCAATATAACGTATACAATGGAAACTGAGCAAAATGGCTCCCTCCCCTTCTTAGATCTTTTAATTTCGAAAAACGGTGATTCTATTACTACATCAGTTTACAGGAAACCCACTTTCACTGGTTTGGGCATGAATTTTTTTAGTTTTACTGATTTCAACTATAAGATGTCTTGTATTAAACTCTCCTGTTCAGAGGATATAATTTGACCTCTAATTTTACCTTACTTAATGATGAATTTAATAATCTAAGATCATACTTTACTAATAATAGTTTTCCTGTTCAATATGTAGACAAACTAATTAGATCCTTCTTAAATAATGTTTATAGCCCTCAACTTCCATGTATTACAGTGCCGAAGGATATAAAATATTTCTTGGTACCTGAAATGGGTCCTTTGAATAAGGAATTTAAGCTTAAATTTACAAAATTGTTAAGGAAATTTTTTATCATACTGATTTCCGCATCATATTTATTAATAAAACGTCTTTAGGTAGCTTTTTCTCAGCGAAGGATCGAACCCCTGACTCGTTGCGTAGCGGTGTTGTATATTTATTTACCTGCCCCAGGTGTCTCCTTGGGAATTACATCGGCAGCACTGTTCGCTCTCTCAGGGCTAGATTTTATTCGCATATGGGAATAAGTGGCCGAACAGGTAAAATTTTAAAAAACTAAAGAAGTCTCGAGTATTCGTGAACACAGCATTAAATGTAAAATTGATGTCACTTTAGACAATTTTAAAATTCTTGGTTGTAATACTTGTCCCAACTCACTAAGAATTTTAGAATCCCTTTTCATTAAAGCATTGTCCCCTAGTCTGAATGTTGACTCATCGGCCGTCCCTCTCAATTTGCTATGATCCCTCCTCCTTCCCCAATTCCTTATAATCCCTCCTTCCCCAATCGCCTCGCCATCCTTCGTGTTTCCCGTTCTTTGTCTCTGCTCAAATTAGTCAGCCTCGGATACTGCAGTGTAAGGTAGATATTTCCATTGTTCCAGTGTACTATTGGTAATTTTTCCAGTGTATTAATTTCACATTTACTACATGTATTTAAAAATAACTTCTTAATTTTTATATGTAAATCTGTATAACTTAGAATTTAACCCTCTTTTCTCAGTCTTTTAAAATTTGTCTTTACGAATAGGTTATAGAAATTTTCTGTTTTGTTTTTCATTCAATATTGATTTTAATTTCACATTGTTATTAAACAGCCTGAAGATGAGCGTATTGCTCGAAACGTTGCGCATTAAAGAAGACTTTTCATGGCATTTACATTTCTCCTTGTCATTGGATTTCTCCTAAATATTAAATTGAAGCTCTGTAGAAGCAACCCGCATGATTATATATATATATATATATATATATATATATATATATATATATATATATGTGTTGTGTGTGTTACGCATGATCGGTGAAATTCCGCATTTCATGAAAAACGCAATATTTTGCGCTTTTCATTTTGCCAATTTCAGGAAATAAGCAAAAGTAATGCATTTTTCATGAAATATGCAATTTTGGTGTGCGTTTTTCATGAAATCGGCAAAGGATGAAATGACAGTTACGTAACCAATTTCAGTTTGCGTTTTTCCTGAAATCGGCAAAGAATGCGCTAATAAGATGCATTTTTACAGCAAACCAGAACAAATTTTAATTTATACGCCCTGCACATTTCATGAAAAAAGCAAAATATTGCGTTTTTCATGAAATGCACAATTTCACCGATCACGTGTAACATGTATGTATAAATTGTATATATATCGAAACCTATGGTAAAATTACTGAATGCCCAGTTAGGTTAATTTAATGCCCGGTTAGGTCAACTAACGAAAATATCACGACTTAACCTAACCAATCGTCAAGGGCGTACAGTTGACCTAACCGGGCATTCAATTTCACCGATCACGCGTAACATTTAAATATCGAAACATACGGTAAAATTATTGAATGTCCGGTTAGGTTAATTGAATGCCCGGTTAGGCCAACTGTACGCCCTTGACGATTGGTTAGGTTAAGTCGTTTAGTTTTAACGAAAATGCTGTAAAAATGCATCGTCTTAGCGCATTCTTTGCCGATTTCATGAAAAACGGAAACTGAAATTGGTCACGTAACTGTCATTTCATCCTTTGCCGATTTTATGAAAAAACGCACACCAAAATTGCGTATTTCATGAAAAATGCATTACTTTTTCTTATTTCCTGAAATTGGCAAACGCCCTTCGCATTTCATGAAAAACGCAAAATATTGCGTTTTTCATGAAATGCACAATTTCACCGATCACGCGTAGCCTATATATATATATATATATATATATACACACACACACACACACGAGGGTAATTCAATAAGTATCCGCACTTTTTATTTTCACAATTTTATTTTCACATCTGATAGATTATAAACACATCACTTCTCAACATAGTCTCCCTGTTTCTCAATACACTTAGTCCAGCGATCTACAAGCTTCCTAATGCCATCACAAAAGAATGTTTTGGCTGTGTGCGTAGCCAGTCATGCACCGCCTCCTTCAGGTTATCATCGCCTTGGAATCGCTGACCGATCAAAGCGTCTTTTAGTGGTCCAAACAGGTAAAAATCCGAAGGTGCCAGGTCTGGACTGTTGGCTGGATGGTCGAGAACTTCAAATTTAAGTTCTTGAAGGCATTTTCTAATCTGTGCAGCGGTATGAGGGCGCGCATTGTCGTGTAACAGAATAACACCTTCCGACAACCTCCCTCTCCGTTTTGTGCAAATTACTTGCTTTAACTCATTCCAAAGCATGTCAAAATACGATGTACTTGTTACTGTAGTTCCACGCTCTAGATAATGTTCAAGGATAGGGCCTCGTGTATCCCAAAACAGTGTTAGCATAACTTTACCTGCTGACGGTTGCGCTTTGAACTTCCTTGCAACGGGAGACGTTGGATGCTTCCATTGCATGCTCTGTCGTTTGCTTTCTGGTTCATAGTGATGGAGCCAGGTTTCATCTCCAGTGATAATGCGCTCCAAAGTTTTCACCTTCATTATGATACAGCGCCAAAAGACGAGAGCAGACGTTCATACGATTACGCTTGTATTCTTCTGTCACAGAGCATGCAATGGAAGCATCCAACATCTCCCGTTGCAAGGAAGTTCAAAGCGCAGCCGTCAGCAGGTAAAGTTATGCTAACACTGTTTAGGAATACACGAGGCCCTATCCTTGAACATTATCTAGAGCGTGGAACTACAGTAACAAGTGCATCGTATTCTGACATGATTTGGGATGAGTTAAAGCAAGCAATTCGCACAAAACGGAGAGGGAGATTGTCGGAAGGTGTTATTCTGTTACACGACAATGCGCGCCCTCATACCGCTGCATAGACTAGAAAATGCCTTCAAGAACTTAAATTTGAAGTTCTCGACCATCCAGCCTAGAGTCCAGACCTGGCACCTTCGGAGTTTTACCTGTTTGGACTGCTAAAAGACGCTTTGAGAGGTCAGCGATTCCAAGGCGATGATGACCTGAAGGAGGCGGTGCATGATTGGCTACGCACACAGCCAAAAACATTCTTTTGTGATGGCATTAGGAAGCTTGTAGATCGCTGGACTAAGTGTATTGAGAAACAGGGAGACTATGTTGAGAAGTGATGTGTTTATAATCTATTAGATGTGAAAATAAAATTGTGAAAATAAAAAGTGCGGATACTTATTGAATTATCCTCGTGTGTGTGTGTGTGTGTGTGTGTGTATATACACACACAGCCCCCTGCCCTCAAGCCAGGACTTCCCAAGTGGGAGGTCCAAATTGTAGAAAGGCCGACCTTGCGGTGCAACCACCTAGTCTAAGTCCCTGCGGAGTGGGTTTAAAGTAGTTTAGAGTAGTTTGTGAAGTTTAACAAAAAAAACGTCAAAACTGTAGGTGTTTATTTACTAAATGATATTATATACTAGCGGAGCGACCCGGCGTTGCCAGGATGGATGTTGAACGCCCGGTTAGGTAAACTGAATGCCCGGTTAGGTTAATTGAATGCCCGGTTAGGTCAACTGAATGCCCGATTAGATTAATTGAATGCCCGGGTAGGTTAATTGTACGCCCTTGACAATTGGTTAGGTTAAAACGAAAATATCACGACTTAACCTAACCAATCGTCAAAGGCGTACGGATGACCTAACCTGGCATTCAATGAACTTAACCGGGTATTCAATAATTTTACATAGGCTTCAATATATATATATATATATATATATATATATATATATATACTAATGATGTAATGATCTTGATGACGTCAAAAAAATTTAAAATTAATTATTTAATTTATTAACACTTAGGTGCACAACCTCGGGACCTAACCTAACTAATCGTCAAGGGCGTAGAGCTGACCTAACCGGGCATTCAATGAACCTATCCGGGTATTCAATAATTTTAACATAGGTTTCAATATATATATATATATATATATATATATATATATATATATATATATATATATATATATATATATATATATATATATACGTAATGACGTACTGATCTTGATGACGTCATTTAATTTTTAAAAATTAATTATTTAATTTATTAACATCCAGGTGCATAACCTCGGGACCTAATCAATATGTGTGTGTGAAGTTTCATGTTTGTAACTGCGTCCTTTTATTATTATAGATTATTATTACGGGCGGCAATGTGAAGCTCAAGATTTTCATGACTGTTCTTTTCTATAGTTTTATTGACCAAATAATTGAACCGACAATAATTGGGGGTTCAATTATTTGGTCAGTAAAACTATAGTCATGAAAATCTTAAGATTCAGAAATCTTGACAATGTGAAGCTCAAAATTTTCACGGCTGCTTTCTTTTCTGTAGTTTAATCGCGGTGCTGGGGCCTTCGGGCCCAGTAATTTTAATTATTTAATTTATCAACACCCAGGTGCACAACCTGGGAACCTAATCAATATGTGTGTGAAGTTTCATGTTTGTAACTGCTTCCATTTCGGGGTTATGGCTGGAACAGACACACACACACACACGTCCTTTTATTATTATGATATTATATATTATAATATCACATCATAAGTTATAACTATGGTTACAAAAGTGGACCTTTCCTGTCAAGGGAGGGGAGGGGAGTGGAACGTTCGACTCCCCCGACACCCCCTTGGCTACGGGCCTGATATATATATATATATATATATATATATATGAAAATTATTTCACGAAAGTAACACGTGAAAAATATTTATGATGAATAAAACCACGAAGGAAAGGAAACACAAAATGGTGCTCAAGCGCTTTCGTCTAATGACATCCTCAGGAACACTGAAGTACATAAAAAGGTTAAGCCTATATATAGGTTACAGAAAGAAAAAAAGAAAAAATAAATAACAAACATACACACACACATATACATATATATATATATATATATATACATACATATCTATATATACAAATACATACATACATACATACATACATATATATACAATAAACAGAGAAGTAAAAATAAAAAATAAAAAAATAAAAAATTAAAACCTTAAAGGATTACCAGTGAGGCGTACAGATTTGTAAGGAAAAATATCGATTTTTAGCACAAGATCAAATGGATTATAAAAATACAAATTTATACTGGAACTCTGCCCGGGTTTTAACACACTGCTGCCTATGGTCAGGTTTCGATATATAAAAAAAAATAAAATGCAAATTAAAAGTTAATAAAGTAGAAGACAAGTTTACCAAAGATTTAATGTTTACCCTTCTTATCTAAATCTGTTTTAAAGGAATTCAAAATAACAGGATCGAGTTGAAAAAGACCTTTGCTTATGTTGAAGTTATTTGAAAGTTGGATAATGGCAGACTCAAGAATATTTCTATTAACAATGTTGCTTGAATGGAATAAAACTGAAGCATTATTCCAATCAATACAGTGGGCTAACTCTGACATATGGACAAAAAGGGCACTGGACAACTGTCCTGTTCTAACGGAATATTGATGCTGTTTTCTTTTTATACGAGCTTCTCCAGGACCCCGCCACATACACCAAACTTAGGAAGAACCCGCAGGATGACGTCATCAAATCATTTAATAGTGGCTTGAAACGCCTTCTCAAAGATCATAAGGACTTAATTCCGCTTTTCATGTCCACTTCACCTGCTCTGCCCTACCTTTACGGTCTTATTAAAACCCACAAACCTGGTAACCCTATGCGCCCTATTATTAGCTCGGTGGGCTCTATTACTTATAAACTCTCCAAATGGCTTGTCAAAGTCTTGTCCCCCATTCTCGGAACTATCTCTGATTCACATGTAAAAAATTCCATGGATCTTAGGGAAAAATTGAATAATGCACGTACTGAAACTAACGATAAATTGATCAGTTTTGATGTTTGTTCATTGTTTACAAAAGTGCCGATTGACGATATGCTTGACTTTCTCTCCCAAGAATTACATAAGTATGACCTGCCACTACCTTCACACATTGTTTTGGAACTCATTAAGCTTTGCATCAAAGACTGTAAATTCACTTTCAATAACGAGTATTATCACAAGTTTTTGGGATGGCTATGGGCAACCCCTTATCGCCCCTCCTCTCCAATATTTATATGGAGTTTTTCGAAATTACCTATATTCCGAGAATCCTGGGGGTTGGCATCCCTTGGTTGCGGTACGTCGACGATATTTTGTGTATCTGGCCCATGAATCGGTCGTGACCTGGATAGCTTCCTCCTTCAGTTAAATGATCAAGTCCCCTCCATTAAGTTTACTTTAGAAGTTGAGCAAGACAATTCAATCCCATTTTTGGATGTGCGTGTACATAGGGAAAGCCCAGGTTTTAAGTTTAGTATCTATCGGAAAACGACAAACAATTTGTCCTACGTACACTTTTACTCGGGACATGATACCCCCAGTAAGAAGGTCATATTTTCATCAATGTTTCTCCGCGCCCTTAGGATCGCCAGTCCGGAATACATCGATGCCGAATTGGAAAAAATCAACGGTATTGGAAGTGATTTGTGTTATCCATCTGCGTTTATGGAATCTTGTCTCAACAAGGCAAAACGAACTTTCTATCGTGTCAATATTAACACTCGTACTTTGTCAAAAAATATTTTAGTACTTCCATTTTTCCCGGGCTTTTTAGGCATTGCTAATGTACTTAAACTTTTGGATATTAATGTAGTATTTTCATATAACAATATTGTGAAAAATATCATAGTAAAAAATAGCCCTACCAATAATTCAGGCATTATCTATAAAATTGGTTGTAAACAATGTGATTCCTTTTACATAGGTCAGACGGGAAAGGATTTGCACACACGTATAAAACAGCATCAATATTCCGTTAGAACAGGACAGTTGTCCAGTGCCCTTTTTGTCCATATGTCAGAGTTAGCCCACTGTATTGATTGGAAT